>CM033458.1:7700589-7994206 GCA_019425755.1 Amaranthus cruentus | reverse complement strand
ACGATTAAGAATTTTAGATTAAGATTAACATTAAGAGTGAAAATACCTTAAAATTGATTTTTAGGATTTATTTTGTAAATTGTGAGTGGTGACAGCCATGTCCAACAAACGTCAGAAACACAGGTGGCAGAAACTGGAGAAGGCATTAGTTGGGGTAGGCGGCTGACCGACGATAGAAGTTGCGTTGTTGTCTGTGGCGGCAGATTATTTTGGATTTAAGGTTTTACTTTTTGAAAGAGAAGAGAGGAGTGTTTGAGAGAATTTTGATTTGTAAAAAGTAAAAGGCTCGTTTCTACTCGCCCCTGAATCTGAATTTTAATTTTTTTTAAACAAAAAAATATTCCCCCCTAGAGCACCTGCCGAGAGTGCCCATGAATAGATCCGCCCCTGACTAAGAAGTTGATTTAAACATTACATTCTAACGCTCATATATATTATCACCCTAAAATTAAATAGTAAAGGAGGTCTGAGTATTCCTATATCTATCTTTTGGGATTACAATTTCAATATTGTTATTGTTGTAAAAAAGTTGTGTAACTCTATGAAGTGGGTGGGTTTGTTTTGGGTAAGATAAAAATTTAATTCACATGGAATTTGTTTTAAAAACACTTGCTTTGTTTTACATAGAGTTTCGGAAATTTATGTTGATTTGCAAATAAGCTTGGTTGGAAATAATTGACTTCTTGAATTTGTTTTAATGACAGTTTCATAATTTAACATTTGTCCTTTTTAGTGTGTATTTATAATTTTCTATCTTACTTGAATTATTAGGCAAATATATAGAGTCAAAAACACTTAGTTTTTCCAAAATAATAATTATAAGGAAGCTTTAACTCTGTTTATTCTTAAATATAATTTTTTCAATGATTCAAGTTCATTTCAATCTATATAATTTTAATATTTTCATAGCTTAAATAGTGTCCAATGGTGTTTGTTCGGGTCATCATTGATTTCGGGTTAGGTGTTTCGGGCGGGCTTGAAATCGGATTTCATGTCTATATTATTTTTACATAATTGTAAATTTTTAAAGTCAAAGCAAATCGGATTCGGTTATAATGTCGTGTAAATTTCGGGTCATCATGTCTGTTTCAAACACTTCTAGTTTTTATATAGTAAAAAAAATTTCTAGTATATCGACAATTTGACCCCCATAATTAAAAATCCTGAATTCGCCCCTAATTGGACCCGAGTTGAACTCGTGAGTCTGATTATACTTTGGTGGCCTACGTATTTTTTGACTCGACGAATCCGAGCCTGGATACCAATAAAACATCTAGACTCGAATCCCTAAATCCAGAAAACCCATTTCTATTTAGAAATTTTATGTCGCACTAAAATACTTCTGCACTATGATTATTGTTATTGACACTATCGTTCAAGCATATTTTATACTACCTCTTATTCAGCCTAAATGTCCCATTTTTTTTTGGTACTATTCACTCATCACTCTTAATTTGTATTTTACTCTTAAAAATTCAATTTTAAGACTTAAAAGGTCAATTTCAAAATTATTAATATCAATATAAATGTTTGAGTCTCCTACTTTAAAGTTGAAATTGGAATTTTAAGTCTATCAATTGGTCTTTTATGTCGTAAAATTAGTTTTTTAAGTATTGAAATTGAACTTTTAAGCCTTGAAATTGTCAAATTCTATAATTTAAAATGTCAATTTTGAATCATTGAAATTGTTCTTTTAAGTCTTCCAATTGGTCTTTTAACTCTTAAAATTGACAATTTAATTTGTAAAATTGGTAAAAAAAAATATATATATACAATTGGGTCGGCCCAATAAGACGCGTCTCACCCAAGTTTTTGTGTACTTTTATAATATTAACTTTTTATAAATTTTATATGTGCATAATTTAATATATGAATATTAAAAATATTATATTAAATTACATAAAAATCAAATGCTTCATCCGTTCCATTTTACTTGCAAGATTTGTTTTTTCACACAATTCAATACAATAATTCAATCCTTTATATCTCTAATTATGTATGATAAAAAATTATGTAAAATTTGATATTAATAATCTTTGCAATGAGACGAATCAAGGACAATCTTACTTGACTATGTTTTAACTTATAGATTAATACTCCCTCCGTTTCTTTTTTATTGTCCACTTTCCTTATTTGGTTAGTTCACTCTAATTGTCCACTTTCTATATTTGGCAAAGATTTTTTACCTAAATACCCCCAACTACCCCAACTTATATTATTTAAAATACCCCACAGACCATTTTTTCAATTATTATAATCACTTAAATATCCCAACTACCACCTTTACAATTATTATAATCACTTAAAATACCCCACTACCATTTTTCTTAATTTGCGTGCCCACTAAAAAGTGGACAATAAGAAAGTGGTGGAGGGAGTAATAACTAATTACATATTAAGCGTGATGAACAAATAGTGTCATTTATTCTAATATTGCCACTAATATGGAATGGAGGAAGTACAAAAAATCCTAATCAATAACCGTGATTTGTAAATCACCATAAAAAGACAAAAAAATAATATTAAAATAAACAAAATAACAAAAAGATAAATTAAAATAACAAACATTTCATCCTATCACAACCTACCACATAAGGGTGATTTGGTAACTTCACAACTAACTGTTACTCCTTCTGTTTCTAAATGTTCTTCCCATACTTTTTGCACAGTTTTCAAAGTAAATTTTGAACCTAAATATCTCTAAATACGCATCATAAAAAATTATAAAAAATATATAATAAAAAGTATACATTAAGACGAATCTAACGAGATCTCACATGGATATATTTTGTCTTCTATATATGTCTTAAAAATATTAATCAATTTCTCTTTTCAAAATAGAATATTCTAAATGGGAAGAACATTAGAAAACGGAGGGAGTATTTACTAAGACTTTCTCGAGGAAGTATAAGAAGTACTACAATAGAACAAAGACAGGGTAAGTACAAATTTTAATTACTCAATACAGATGACAAAAACTACACAAAAACTTGGGTGAACCTTCTCATTTGTTAGACGCATCTTATTGGGCCGATCCAATTGTATATATTTTTTTTTTTACCAAATTTACAAATCAAAATGTCAATTTTTAGAGCTAAAAGACCAATTTGAAGACTAAAAAGAAAAAAGAACAATTTCAAGGATTTAAAATTGATATTTTAAATCATGAAATTTGATAATTTCAAAACTTAAAAATTCAATTTCAATACTTAAATTGAGACTTAAAAGAACAATTGCTAGACTTAAAATTCTCATTTAAACTTTAAAGTAGGATGACTAAAACATTAATGTACGAGATTAAAAACTTTAAAATTGACCTTTTAAGTTTTAAAATTAAACTTTTAAGTTTTAAGTCTTGAAATTGTTCTTTTAAGTCTTAAAATTAATATGTCAGAATATTCTACAACTTATTGGGTCTGATCTGATTGCACGGATAAGGCGGTCTCAAACTAAACCTAAATTTCTACTACCTCTGTTCGGTTTTAGTTGTCACATTGGGTTTGGCACATGTTTTAAAGGTCGTCAAATCAGTATGGTAAAAGTAGGGATAATGTATGATTGATGGTGATATATAGGGTAAAAATAAAAAAATTTATTATAAGTAGATAGTAGTTGTGACTTATGGGTATATTAAATAATTAATGGGATGATGTATGATTGATGGTGAGTGGGGTGGGAATAAAGTGAGGATAAAATAAGTAGATTATTTTTGCCAAAAATAGTACTGTTGCAAGTAATATAAAACTTTCAAAAACGGTAAGTGTTGCAAGTAAAATGGAACGGAGGAAGTATCATTTAGAATATAAGCCCAGCAATCGTTACTCCTCTCTCCTTCACTCAATCACGGTGCTAGTTCTCCACGCCCACGCTAATGCCTCTCGTTGTCTCCGGCACCCCACAGCCGCTTTCGCTCCTCTGCTCTCCTTCATTCGCTGGGCGCTACTGCGGTGCTTCCGACTGCTGTGTTGCGGACTGCCAATTGCGGACTGCCGACTGCCGACCACTTGGTACTCATCTCCTCATTTTTTTCCTTGATTACTCTAGGAATTTTAGGGTTCCGTATTTCAAATTGTTGAGGATCAGCTTCTGCTGAACCTGCAATATCAGTTTAATGTGACAAATAACTCAGATTTTTAATCCAAGAATGAGAAAAGAAGACAGAAAGAAGTCAAAAGAGAAGAAATAAGAAGAAAAGACAAGTTTTGTATTATCCATGCCCCAAATGGCCTTATTACATGTCTTTATATAGGCTCAAGACAAGCAACTAACAGAACATCTTATAACAACTTTTCCCGCCAAATACCTAAAGAGCTTAACTGACTTAACAGAATTATTAACAACCCACGAAAATTACAATAATGCCCTGTACTTAAAAGTCTGTAACAAAGCTCCCTCCCTAAGAGAAACTTGCCCTCAAGTTTCTTGATTGGAATTGGGAAACGTAGCATTAAAGTCCCTAGCATCAATCCAGGTTGCATCTTCTTCAAGGGAGTTGCACCATTTACCCAAGTACTGAACAATGGCAACATTATTTCTTCTTATCATTCTTCTATGTATAATAGCCTCTGGATTCTGAGCTCTTGTCTCCTCTGAGTGCAGCCAATCAGGAAGGTGTAATTCTTGGGGCAATTGTCCATGAAAGGCCTTTAATTGTGATACATGCACCACATTATGAATTTTGGCTCCTTGTGGCAGCTGCAATTAATAGGCTACCTGCCCTACAACAGCTGTGATTTGAAATGGGCCGAAATATTTCTTTGCTAACTTCTGATTATGCCTCTTATATACTGTAGTCTGTCTATAGGGTTGAAGTTTTAACCAAACCCAATCACCCACCTTAAACGATCTATTTGTCCTGTGTCTATCAGCTTGGGACTTCATTCTTGACTGAGCTCTATGCAGTTGCAATTTAACTTTTTGTATCATTTCCTCCCTTCTTTGCAAACTTCTATCCACAGTTGCATTAGAGGACTCCCCTGGTAGATAAGGCAAATGTGTTGGAGGTGGTTGTTTATACACAATTTCATAGGGTGTGAAATGAGTAGCAGTGTGAAAGTGTGTTTTATACCACCACTCAGCCAATGGAATCCATTTTGACCATTCCTTAGGCTCTTCTCCACACATACATCGTAAATACATTTCTAAACATTTGTTGACTATTTCAGTTTGCCCATCACTTTGAGGGTGGTAAGCTGATGTCATACAAAATTGTGTTCCTTGGATTTCAAATAAAGATTTCCAAAATAGACTAAAAAAATTGGATCCCTATCACATACTATACTCCTTGGCCATCCATGAAGCTTAAATACATTATCTAAATAACTTTGAGCAACTTGAATGGCTGTGAAAGGATGGCTAAGAGTCATAAAGTGAGCACCTTTACAGAATCTATCTACCACAACAAAAATAACATCCTTTCCACATGACTTGGGGAGTCCAGAAATAAAATCCATTGAGATGTCTTGCCAAACCTCTGTGGGAATAGATAAAGGCTGCAATAACCCCAAGTAAGCCACTGATTCATTTTTGGCTGCCTGGCAAACCTTGCATTCTCTCACAAACTGCCTTATATTTTGGACCATGTGCTTCCAAAAGAAGATCCTTTTTACTCTCATAATTGTGGCATCTCTTCCACTATGCCCAACTTCCATGCTAGCATGATGCCAAGCCATGATAGATGTTAACAATGCTGTGTCTGGACCAACCACAAGTTTTTGCTTCCTTCTCAACATGTCATGTTGAAATGCATAATGCTTAACTTGTTCTCCTCTGGCTAGTTTTTGTATGATTCCCACAAGATGAGGGTCCAATGCATAGCTCTTCTTAATTTTTTCCTCTATATCTGAAGAAATGATGGAAATAGCATAGCACAATAATTCAGCCCCTTTGACTCTTGATAAGGCATTAGCAACTACATTGTCTTTTCCCTTGTTATAGGTTATTTCATAATCAAATCCCATTAGTTTAGCAAGCCAATATTGTTGAAATGGGGTTGATACTTTCTGTTGCAGCAACCATTTAAGACTTTTCTGATCGATTTTGATGATAAAATGGTTGCTCATGAGATATTGTTCCCATCTTTGAACTGCAAACACCACTGCCAATAGCTCTTTCTCATATACTGAAAGCCTTTGCCACTTGGGTCCTAAGCTTCTGCTAATAAAAGCAATAGGTTACTCCTCTTGCACAAGCATAGCCCCTATTCCTTCCTTAGATGCATTAGTCTCAATCTCAAAAGTTTTCTCAAAATTAGGCAAAGCTAATACAGGAGCTGCCACTAAAGCCTGCTTCAACTTATCAAAAGCTTGTTGAGCTGAGTCATTCCACTGGAAGGCTCCTTTCTTTTACAGATCCGTAAGGGGTTTACTCAATTCTGCATACCCTCTTATAAACTTTCTATAGTATCCTGACAACCCCAAGAAACTCCTAAGACATTTGACTGAGCTAGGAACAGACCACTTGACTACTGCTTCTATCTTCCTTGGATCTGTTTCCACTCCCTTTGCTGAGATGAAATGGCCAAGATATTCTATTTTGTTTGCAGCAAACACACACTTGCTAGTTTTTGCATACATCTTGTTCTGTCTCATAATGTTAAAAACAGATCTAAGATGATCACAATGTTCTTTTATAGACTTGCTATAGATTAATATGTCATCAAAAAATATCAGCACACACTTTCTCAACAAGGGACGAAAAACCTAATTCATCCAATTTTGAAATGAGGCTGGAGCATTAGTTAAACCAAAGGCCATAACTAAAAATTCATAATGGCTTGTATGAGTTTTAAAAGCAGTCTTATAGATGTCCTCTGCATGCATTCTTAGTTGATGATAGCCTGAACTAAGGTCCACTTTACTGAAGATTCTTGACCCATGTAGTTCATCCACCAATTCTTCTAATACAGGAATGGGAAATTTATTCTTGATAGTGTGTTGGTTCAGTTGCCTGTAATCTACACATAATCTCCAACTACCATCTTTCTTACCAATTAACACCACTGGTCAAGCATAGGGGTTGTTGCTGTATTGAATAATTCCTCTCTCTAACATTTCTTGGATCAATTGCTCAATAATATCTCTATGTTTCAAGGGATATCTATATGGTCTAATGTTTATGGGCTTAGTTCCTTCTTCTAAGGGAATTTTATGATCAAATACCCCACTTGTTGGAGGTAATTCCTTGGGATCCTCAAATACATACTCAAATTCTTTCCTAAACAATGTTATTTCAGGAGGTTCAAGGGTATTTTCTGGTTCAACGAAAGTATTCATCAAGCGGGATGGTGATGAATTTGAAGGTTGGCATACTTACAAAAGGCAAAACTGCATAGATTGTTCTGCTTCTTTACCCTTTATTGTACCTTCTATCACTTGAAGTTTCTTCTCAGGAACTCCTTTCAAACATAACCTCTTTCCTTTAACTTTAAATTTCATGATCATCTCTCGAAAATTCCAACTAATCTCCCCCAAAGTTCTAAGCCATTGCACTCCAAGAACTATATCACAACTCCCTATGGGTATCAATAGAGTATCAGATACAAAAGTTGATCCATTAATCATCCAAACAAAATTCTTGCACCTATACTGACATGCCAATTTGTTTCCATCTGCCACAATCACTTCTTGAGGAGTTATTTGTTCCAATACACACCCTAACTTCTTGGCATACTCAATATCCAAAAAATTGTGAGTACTCCTAGAATCTATCAAGATATGCAATGGTTTATGCTTAAAAAATCCTACCACTCTCATGGTATGAAATGCTTGCTTTCCTGTCAAAGCATGTAAAGAAATATGAGGCTCATCAAATTCTTGAACAGGTAAACTGCTGTACTCATCATCCATATATTCATTTCCTTCCTCATTAGCATCTCCCAAGACTTCAATGGTGAATAGTTGGGGTTCTTTAAAATCACATTTGTTCCCTTTTTCATAAGGTTTGTCACAGAGATAGCATAGGCCTTGTGCAATATTTTCAGCCTTGACTTTTGTTGACACAAACCTATTTGGTCTATTACTAGTACTGTTGGTATAATTTTGCTTAGGGTTAAATTTTTAGGAATGAAAGTCGGAAGGGGTAGGTAATAAAGGTGGTTTGTTTTGTGATTTTGGAATTAAAGAAAAAGGTTTCAAGGATTGCTTTGGGGTGGAATTATACAGAGACTTCACACTTTCCTCCTGAAGTCTAGCATATTCCATGGCTTTGGTAATGGAGTCAGGTTTGAAGGCCTTTACAAATGGTTTAAGGGTATCATTAAGCCCACTGATAAAGCTATCAAGAAGGAACTTATCAGACAAATCATAGTCATGCATCTCTAAGAAAGATCTATTGCATTCAAAAGCATCAAAGTATTCTTCCAAACTATCCCTTTGGGTCAATTTATTAAAATTCTCCACGACATTCTGTAAAGGTTCATCAAGAAATCTTGATCTGACAGCCAAACAAAATTTCATCCAACCAATCATGGGTTTCATGGCCAAGAAGCTAGCCACCCACACTGCTGTTTTATCAATCATGTATAATGAAGCCAAATCAACCTTCTGCTCCTCACCAATTTTGCATAATTCGAAATATTTACTGGCTTTTCTTATCCATTCATTGGGATTGGTTCCATCAAACTTAGAAAATTCTAACTTAGGCATGAATCCCAAGGGCTTGGATCCCCCATTGTTATGCTCCTCTACTGCCTTTTTAGGAGTAGTCACAATGCTTGATGAGGTTCTTTCATTCAACTTAGACATCAACAATTCAAATTTATTGTTAAGATCAGCCTTTAATTCATCCATTTGAATTTGCATGCTTTTTACTTGTTCTTCCATAGCTGCTATCTTTTTGGTTTGCTTTGTAGGTGCCAGATTTCAAGATGATTAAAGAATCGATGAATACACAGGAGCGCAAGCTCTGATACCAATGTTGAGGATCAACTTCTGCTGAACCTGCAATGTCAGTTTAATGTGACAAGTAACTCAGATTTTTAATCCAAGAATGAGAAAAGAAGACAGAAAGAAGTCAGAAGAGAAGAATTAAGAAGAAAAGACAAGTTTTGTATTATTCATGCCCCAAATGGCCTTATTACATGCCTTTATATAGGCTCAAGACAAGCAACTAACAGAACATCTTATAACAACTTTTCTCGCCAAATACCTAAAGAGCTTAACTGACTTAACAAACTGACTTTACAGAATTATTAAGAACCCACAACAATTATAATGCCCTGTACTTAAAAGTCTGTAACACAAATATAGGGATTTTCCAGTTTTGTCAATGGTATTTTTTGTGTATTTGCTGTTTTGGCTTTAATTTGATGTGAGAGACATAGAGGTTGTTTGATGAGGTTTGAAATTTGATGGTTTTTATGCATTCTCAATGGTATGTTGGTCGTTATTGTTAAATTCGATGGTTGATTGTGGGTTTGTTCATTTTTGTTAAATATAACCAAATGTCTAGTTATTGTATAGTTAAAAATTATAAAAATTTAATATTTATAATCTGAGAGGAATCAAATTTGATCTCAATCAACTATATCTTAACTTATAGAATAAAAATTAATCACTGAGAGGGGAGGTAAACACCTCACTCAAGGATCACAAGTATGAAGTTTAAGTGTGTATTTGTGTTGTGTCAATGTATAGAAACCAAATAATGCAATGTAATAATGAATAGCAAAAATAAGTAAATAATCAAGACAAAGATTTAAGGTGGTTCACCAATCTTGGGCTATATCCACCATCTAGCCTAGGATTATATTAATATGTGTTTCAAGGAGAAATACAAAACTTGAAGGAATTACAATGGAGTTAAGTGTGGGAAGAGAGGAGCTAAAATGGGAGTAATTTGCATGAGCAAGAGTGTAGCTTAATTATGTGAGACTTTGGTGCACCTTCTAAGGTCCTAAGACTAGGGTATATATAGCAAATAATGGGGTTTAAAGTACTACAAAGAGGCAGCAACAATTGGACCCAGCAGCAGCCTTCAAACAGGCGTGACAGAGCCCAGCTGTGAGCCGCTTGACCCAGGCACTCGGGCGAGCAGGCTATCGAGCACGAAGTCAGCAAGTCCTGTCTCCTTTGTTTCCTTTTCTATGCTATGCCACGGTCTCCAAAGCCCATTGCCTTAATCCTAGGATCAAAAAACTTCCATTCTTGGCCTTCACATGTGAAGATTTGCACCCATACAATCTTGCACTTTGGATTCCCAACAAACAAAATCAGAAACATGTGATATGTATTGTCTTCTTCTTACCTTTACTAATTATGTTGATTAATTAGCTTAATCATCTTTTTAATTACTTGGTGAACATAAGTTACCCATAATCGTAACAATCACAAATTATAGTGCTAATTTATAATGTTGCAAGTAATTTAAAACAAAATAAATATGTCAATTTTTATGTAGATCGTATTTTTAAAAAACAACTTTGAAAAATAACAATAAACAACACGCCTTGTATGAGACCGTCACACCACCGTGAGATAGTTCCATACAAAAGATTCATTATTTAAAAAACACAAAAACTTGGGTGAGACCGTCTCACTTGTGAGACTCATCTTATTGAGCCGATCCAATTGTACAATTTTCTTTTACCAATTTCACAAATTAAAATTTTGAGAGTTAAAAAACCAATTCAATGACTTAAAAGACCAATTTCAAGGATTTGAAATTGACATTTTAAGTCATGTAATTTGATAATTAAAAGACTTAAAAGGTCATTTTTAATACTTTAAAAATGAATTTTAAGACCTAAAAAACCAGATCCAGAACATTAAATTCTTATATCAACTTTAAGTGAGGATTTCTCAAACATTAAAGTTGATATTTAAAACTTTAAAATTGACCTTTTAAGTCTTAAAATTGGATTTTTAAGTCTTGAAATTGTCCTTTTTTAAAATTAGTATGTCAGAATATCTTTAAAAAGTTATTGGGTTTAGGCCAGTTGCACGGCTAAGACCATCTCACAGGAGACTTACCCAAAAAAACAACACAAATTCTTGTGAGAGACAGTCTTTATGAGAGACCATCTCTAATTAAACTGGCTTCATAAAACAAATATAGAGTAAAAGTAGATATTAAGTTTTAATAGGCTGGCCCGAAAGCTCAGAAGACTAGCTGAACAAACAATCAAAGCTAAATTGCCAATTTTTTTTAAGTTGTTTGGATCGGCCCAATTAAAATCTCTCACTATAGACGGCCAAGACGGAAAAGACACGGCCAAACCTGATTAATTCCTCCTGTCCTCCACTCCTCCTCACTCACTCCTCACTCTCCTTTTTTTTCCTCCGCCTCCTCCGCTCCTCTT
The DNA here is from genome assembly GCA_019425755.1 of Amaranthus cruentus. NCBI lineage: Eukaryota > Viridiplantae > Streptophyta > Magnoliopsida > Caryophyllales > Amaranthaceae > Amaranthus > Amaranthus cruentus. Next base: position 7,982,907 of record CM033458.1, on the reverse strand, counting down.
CACTCTTCGGTTGGGACTATACAAGGTATGTAAATTACTTATTATCTTAATTTTTTAGGATTAAATTTGCCTTAAGTTTTAATATTTTTTAGTGAAATTAGGTTCAAATTCATGAGTTTATGAGTTTATTTGGTGGGTGATTGTTTTTTATTAAATTATACGTCCCAAATTATGAGTTTATGAGTTTATTTGGTTGAGTTAGGTTGAAATTCTGTTTCAGTTTTTGAATTAGGTTGAAATTCATGGTTCTGTTAAATGTAATTTTTATTTCTGTTTAAATTATTGATAGCACTTGATTTAATTTAGTTGTGTCGAATACCTCAAGAAAACTTTTATGACTCGTGAGCATTTGATATTTCTATTGCTTCTATAATATCCCGTTAATTTTCGATTAAATTTTTTTCGGTTATTATATGAGTATGTTATATAATAATATTTTATGACTCGTGAGCATTTGATATTTAAAAATATTAACGGGTTGCTCCTTAGTTTCTACTAAGATAAAATTTATATAATAATAATAACAATAATAATAATAATAATAATAATAATAATAATAATAATAATAATAAATTTACCTTGCAAAAATAATAACAATAATAATAATAATAATAATAATAATAATAATAGTATCTTGTCGATCTTTTTTATGGCACGATGATTTTACCAAAAGTTCTGGAGGTAACGTCAGTTGGTCTAAGGTCTGCTAACCGAAGAGTAGTGACCTAAGGATCTGAAACCTTGATGTATGGAATCTAGTGTCTGTGGGCAAGCTTGCTTGACATATCAGGTCAATGCAGGAGTTCTTATGGATCAAATGGATGCACGAAGTTTACACGAAAGGTGTTGATTGAATGCTCTTCAGCCCTTTCATAACGGTTAGTTGGGTAGTTGGGCTCTGAAGAGGCTCTGATCTGTAAAGCTTCAATTAAGTGAGTGGATGTGTAGGCAGAACCAGGGATAAATTGGTTTAAATGGGTGTACGTTTGCCCAATGTGCAATGCTGCACCCGAGTCTATTAATCAATGATCATATCTTTGTTCAATGTACTTTCAGCATACATTGTTTGCAGTTTATGGAGCAGTGGCTAGCTATTCGAATCCCTCATGGTCTACACAGACTTGCTTTCAAGAAATAACATGGTCCTAGATTCTGTAGATTTCTGATCCTCACCAGTATTTGCAGCCTTACCTATATGGTCTGACGAACCCAGAATAAAATTATTTGAATAATGAGTATGGACACTGTTGTTGTTGTTACTTAAAAGACCCTCTAGGAATTGAGGTGTCAAACTTTAAATTGTGAGTGATTACTTTAAATTTATTATTAATCACTTTAGAACTATTACCCTTGGAATTTTAAGTTCCTGGGAAATGGTATTATTCTAATTTGTTTCGTTGCCAAAAAATTTTAAATTCCTAGGATTTATAAAATCCAAGGGAAGTTAATTTCTATGAGACATAGGAATTAGATTACCATATACCCCTTAGTCATTGACAATTCCCATGAATTAAACAAACAATATTAAGTAATTCCTAGGAAATTGACAAAGAAAGTAAATTCCAATGATTTACAACTTCCCATAGGAATTAAATTTCTACGTCAACCAAACTACTCCTAAATATACATTCAATCACTCCAATAAAAATTGTCTCACTATAACTATATTATTTGAATTTTTGTTTTAAATTTTCAATACACAATTATTTTATTTTGATTGCCTACATTTTCCCTTTTTTTAGCATGGGCTAAATGAAGTATGGAAAACTTGGGCCATCATATAATAGACCCAATCAAATCTTCATCTCTATGCCAATTGCCAATAGCCAGCCGTTTTCGACATTAGAGTACAGACAGGTTTGGCAAAAACCCTATTTCTCTCTCTCACTCTCTAAATTTCTTATTCTATTGTTTTGTCTTTTAATTTGATTATAATCGGTTAATTGAAACCAATTTCTTTGGGATAACTCAATCAAATCTTCATCTCTAAATTTCTTATTCTATGGTTTTGTCTTTAATTTGATTCTAATCGGTTAATTGAAACCAATTTCTTTTAAAAACAACAAAATCAGTTAAGATTTTCAATGTTTTATAATCTGATTGAAGATGCCCTCTGTATAACCTAAACATTGAAACTTTTGAAGATATTTTTGAAGAAGAAGTACTCTTTGCCTTTTTGATCCAGAAAATCATATGTAAGTTCACTTTTATCTTTTTGTTTTTTGGTTGCTAAAAAACAAAAATTGTTTATCATTGTTAATACTCAAAAACAAATAAAAATTGTTTATCATTGTTTCATGCTAATGAAGTGTGTTTTTGATAGTCATATGAGTTATGTTAATATATATATAGAAATTTAAGAATAAGAGATTTAATTAATACTCAAAAGTTTGAAAACATCTAATTCAAATATGAGATTTAATTAATACACAATGATGAAAAAAAGCATGATTTTGGTCAGGTAAGATGATTTATTTGTGGGCAATTGTAATAATTGTAATATAGCAAGAAACTTATTTATGGGCAATTGTAATAATTGTAGCTAGTCAACCAAGAATTCTTCTCTAAATACTAATTCGTGTAGTAATTGTAATATGACAATAAACATATTTGAAGGCAATTGTAATAATTGTGATAAATGCGCTGAATAATTTTTTTAGAGAAGTGCTTTCGGCGGGAAACGAATCATTGTGGTAGTGACACGTGTCACATTAACATATTGTTTTAGTATAGTTTATTATGATTCATGGTTCTGTTAAATGTAATTTTTATTTCTGTTTAAATTATTGATAGCACTTGATTTAATTTAGTTGTGTCGAATACCTCAAGAAAACTTTTGCGGAAAAAGGTGATTTTTATATTTGATTTTTTTTTGGAGGGAGGGATTTCGTTGGAAAAGTTTTGATTTTGATTATGATTTTGCCTTTTATCTGGGTAATTAATACAGAAATCAAAGCTTTAAAATTTGTAGGGTAAATTAAAAATGGAGCATGGATCATTCCAAAATCCAAGTTCATCAACTTTCTCAATTACAGAGGAAGATCACACTCTTGCTAATTCCCTCAGAGTGGTCCTCAACCAAGAGTTTGTCCTTCTTCTTTGTTTTATTGTTTTTTTCTTTTTTTTTCTAGTTTTATTGTTTGTAATTTCAATTAATTTTAGTATTAATATGTAGTGTTTTTATCTTTACGATTTAATTAACTAATAGGCACTTAAGCTTATATCATGACAATTAATACAAGAAAAATATTTGTTTCTAGATTTTGATTTATGATAGGAGTGTCATACATAAAAAGTAAACTAGAGTCGATTAGTGGATTGGTTTAATGTTTTACTGTTCATGTGGATCGCTGTTATTATAGAGTTATATCCCCAAGAAGAGGTGGCGACGAGCTGATTCCCGGCCAGTTTGAGCATAAGTTCAACCGGCCAATTTGATGGCTGGTTTCATTTAGAGTTGTTCATGGGCCGACTTGTACCGAGTAGTGCCAAAATATCTACCCGTTGGCTCAAATTTAAAACAGGCGTTCCCGCATTTGCTGACCAAATTTTTTTTGTCTCTACCCGCCCATTTTCTTCGCGGGTAGGACCTGCAAATAGGCGATATTTTTTTATATAAAAATGAAAAATACAATACAAAATATAATGTTAAGTTTTAATAACAATTAAAATACAATACATTGTCTAAAAGTCTGTTGTTTGTTTTATATTGCTTGAGAGTTTGAATTAGAAACTTTGGAAGTCTAAATGCAGTCTAAAAGAGTAAAACTCTAGCATTATTAAACCAAGTTGAGTAGGGTTAGTACTAGGTTTTGGGCTAGCCGGTTATGTGGATTATAGACAATAGATTTTTAGTTAAGTAGACTAATAAAATTATTTAATAATTAATAAATTAAATTAAGTAAGCGGACGGGTATACCCGCGAGTATTATTTGGTGTCGCTACCCACCATTTATCTTGGCAAGCGGGTATTACTAGCCCAAAATTTATTTTTTTTGAAAAACATTGTCCAAACCCGCCCATTTTTCGAGCCGGGTGGGTAGCTCCCCATAGTTTTAATGTGGGTCTTTTTGTAATCGATTTATGGGTTGGTTTCCATATATTTCCCCGCAAATAATTGGCCTAAACGAGCAACTACCTAGTTGCAATAGCGGCGAGGAGAAACAATCATCAAACTCTAGATCCTAGGTTCCAAGCATTGCTTCCAACAACAAAACAGGCCCTGAACAGAATTGGTTTTTGAAACGGGCTATATTCATTTTGAAATGTTTCTTAGTAGTTTTGTGTTTGGCTGTTTGTACGCGGACCGGTTTAGGGTTGGATTGCATTTTTGGCACCTCTATTCCCAACTTCCAATACTTTCAAATGTTGTTTCTTGCTATTGTTGTAACATTGGTATTAAATACATAAGTTTGTAAGCTAAAGAAATTGTCCGGCAATTTAATGCCTTTCTTGAAATTCTTCTATTATAGACAAGTTGTTGTTCATTAGGGTAATGATGTTATGCTATTATGTTACAGTCCACGGGTATCATTTTGTGGGTACAGCATTCCTCATCCTTCGGAAGCTCGAGTTAATATCAGGGTGCAAACAACAGGTACTCATAGAATTGTTTTTTGTTGGTTTTGCCAGTTGCTTGAAAGCGTTATTTGGCCTAGTTTAGATGAGTTCTATTAATTTTCTTGATTCTTGATGTAGTGGGAATGGATGGAGTTAAATTTGTTCTCTATCACTCTGATAGAGTTAACCTTCATTAATAATAATTTAATACACCAACATTAGTTTACTATTATAAGTATTGTAATAATTAATAATAATATAATACAACCAACATTAGTGTACTATAAGAGTTAAGTCTACAAAATGAAGATGAACCTTACTCACCTAACAAAACTTGGTGTATTCCATTTGTTTTTTTTTTGTTTGAAAATACCATAAAAATAGTCCTTTTGGACCGTCTATGAGTGTTCATGCCTAAGCAAAATTGAAGAGAACTAGAATCAAACTCAATCATAGGCAATGAATGCAGTCATAGTATATTTTGGCTTAGCATTACTCATGGCATTTACAATGTTAACCATTGTCGTCAGAAACGCGAAGGAGCGAGCTTTTCGTAGACGAGGCGCATATTTTCATTAAAAAGCGTTACAATCATTTTTAAAACACATTTGATATTCGATATTTAAACAACATCACATTTTTATTATTATAGCATTGAATTTCAAAGCATTTGTCATCATCACATAATAAATTATGATGATGCGATCAAAACTTTAGTTTAAAATGGAATATTTATATGTCTGTATTATGAATGTGATTTTTTTTTCGCATCATCCAATTTCATGTCATAAGTTAATTGAAAATTTTGATGACTGCTAAAATTAGAACTTATTTTTTTTGGGAATTTATCTCAAATCTTCTGTTTTCATCATCTTCAACATTGAATAATGGGTTTTGATAAACATGCTTATTTTTCACTAGGCACAAATTCTATGGTTCATTTATGAAATTAGGGATTGAAATCATGTATGGAACTTTCATTTAGCAACTTATCTCTTCCCTTGGCCAAAGTCTCTATGTTGTTTAAAACTTAAGTTTGCAAACTTCATATCTCAAGATATCTTCTTTAGTCTTGCATTCTCCTTTGTGCTTGACATTTTGTCTACCATTCATATTATGCTATGTTTAGGAACATTACTTTCATATGAAAATCTAGAATTGGCTCAAATTTAGTGATTGACAAATAAAAAAAATCAAATTTGGATTTAAGTCGATTTAACCATTGTTTTAAAGGTAGTTAAAATTGAAAATTTGAAAATAAGTTGTCAAACCTTATCTTTATTTATGATTCTATAATTGAAATACAATTTGAAATACATTACTTGTTTCGAAATGAGTATTATTTACATGGTTTATCGTATGTTATTTGTATTGTAGTATCATCAATATGCGTCTCATTATTCATGTTTTGACGATAAGGTTGTGTCATTGTTATAGTCGTCGTTAAAATCACGATTCTGATCTACGATGTTACGATTTTACGATCCAAAAACAAGCGAGCGATTTTAATCACGGGTAGAATCTTAAAGTTGTAGAATCTTACGATTCTAGATGTAATAAAATTTTTAGAGGTAGAATCATAACATGATTCTATGATTTACCGATTCGATTTTACCTCTCTAAACGATTCTAAGTAGAATCGCGATTTTAACAACTTTGGTTATAGTTATCTATGATCGTTGTGGGCTATGATAGTTTGGCTTTATGTCTGATGCGTCATTTGTAAACTGTGTTTATATTTTACATTTCATGAATCGATCTCAGGTGACCCAGCTAGTGAGGTGTTGAAAGATGGTTGTCAAAATCTGAGTTATCTGTGTAAGCATGTGAGAAAGACATTTGATGATGCAGTGGCCAAGTACAAGACCAGCCAAGCTAATGATTCCATGGATGTTAATTAAGAAGAAGAAGAAGATACATTCATGTTTATCGTGTGTCGCCTCGAGCACCAAACTTTTGAGTCTATAGTTCATTTTATCGTGTGTCGCCTTGGGCACCAAACTTTTGAGTCTATAATTCATTTTTATCGTGTGTCGGGCAACAAAGTTTTGGATCGGATCTACATGCTCCAACCTCTTCGTTCTTATTCCTTATCTTTCTAGTTTATGATATTCATTACCAACTTTATTGTAGTATATGCATGTGCTTACTGGCTACTGCTTAGATGCAAATGAAATTGGCAATTCTATTATCTACTGTTAACTTCTTCGTGTGGACATTTTCTGGTTATGCTGAAATGAGAAGAAATCAGCACTATAAGTTTGTTCCGAGATTTTCTATCAATAATAAATTTTGTATTATGCATATGCAATTCAATTAGTTTATTGAGGCATTATTGAGAAGTTTAATGTTTAACGTTAAATTAACAAATTGGAAACAAGTATTTTATTTCAAATTATAGATTTTAATTATAAAATCATAAATAAAGATTTTGAGAATGACAAGGTTTATCTAGTCATTCTCAAATTCTCAATTTGATTTACTTTAAAAACAATGGTGGAATTTAAGCCAATTCCAAATTTCTAAATGAAATTATGATTTCCAAACGAGGCTCTAAGTTTTCTGGTTTATACTTGATACAATTTCACATTAATAACAATTTCTATAACGTGATATTAGTAAGTCTTTTACAGTCTTATGGTGAAACCATCTTATTTATTGTATTAACGATTATTTATAATATTAAAATGACTAGTTAGTGATGTACATCATTTATTCCTTTACATTTCCTGTACAACTTTTTTGAGGGCGAACTCAAATGAATAAGACATTCAAATCATTCACTGGAATGAACGTCTTTGTATACACCAAGTTTGGTTGAAGAAATTAAGCAGTAATGAGTAATGACCATATGACATAAATGGGTTTGTTGACAAACATGTAAGGTTTCCTAAAGATAACAGTTTAAGATGCCAATTTGAAAGTATCTGATGATCAACAAGACAACAAATGAAGTGTCATGACCCATAACAAATGAACACCTTTTGACAGTCAAATAGAGCATCATTGATACTCCAATAGCCTAGCATTAATATGTATTGTTGGAGTTGATGACTTGAGTGTGTAGCGCGGTGTATCGTTAAGGTGTTCGGGTACTTAGAAGATGTGTATGATGAGGAGGCCCAAGCCCCAAGGTGATGAGCATCTAAGTGTTGCCCAGTCACTATGCTCGAACAAGGCAGAAAACACGTAAGACAATAGAGAGGCAAATTCTAGGATACTAAAAACAAGTCCCCTCACATATAAGCTAACCAAAATTTTTATCAAGTCTGTTAGGATGCGTTTGGAAATACACATTTCATTTCAAATTGTGGATTTCAATTATGAAATCATAATGAAGAATTTGAAATGACAAAGATTGGGGTGTCATTCTCAAATCCTCATTTTAGTTAACTACTTTTATAGCATTAGTGGATTTGGCTCAAATCCAAATTTAAATTCTTGTTATTGTCAAACACTAACTTTAAGTCAAATCCATATTTGCAAATGAAATCATCATTCCCAAACATACCATACGAATTCCAAATGCCAAACAAGTGTCTTGCAATTTAGTATCTTCCTACAAAAAGATTCAACTTATAATCGAAAAACACAGCTCAAAGTTCAACGTTCTATCCCAATTTCATTCATCATAAAGCTGAGAGGATTTTCAGCTTTATTGAACCATTATTTACTCAATTAACCAACTTAGTGTATTCCATAACCTTCTATGTACAAACTAAACTAGGTAAGATAAAAAGAATTCAAACACCAAAAATCTTTGCAAAACTTCATAATCTTAGTCCAATAACAGCTACAACTACTAATAAAGGAAGTAAAATCTAGAATTACCAAAATATAAACCAAAGTATGGTTTGGGGGATCAATTTTTGCACAATTCGTCGTTAATAATTAATAAGTATCATAGCCAATGCAAAAGACTGTTGGAATTTAGAGTGTATAGTGGACATCGGAAATGATTTAATTAATTAAATTAAATAAATAATTTAATTAAATTTATGTATATAATCCTAAGGTTGTGATATGTATGTTTTAGTCAAAAACATATAAGTCACGGCACGTACCCTAGATCACGGTTCGCGAGAACATGAAAAAAAGTTTCTGGAAAATTGAAGCAGCAACTCGCGGCTCGCGACCTGGGCAATTTTCGGGGGTCTGCTTCATGCGTTGCTCTGGTTCGTTTTGGTAGTTATAATATAACTTCCTATGATTAATATGTTATATATTAGTCATGTTCCTTGGGTTACATGGGTTGAGTGAAGAGCGATATCGGTTCATGAATCGATCTCGTGTTTCACGGATCAACCTAGCGTTTCATGGAGCAACATCTTATTTCATGAAGTGTGGTGAGCTATTCTATAAATATAGAATGCTTGTGTGTTGTTTAACACATCTATAAGACATCCATATTTCTGATTTCTTCTCTTCTTAAGCCTTTCATTCAAGAACTTGCAATCCTTGTTTGTGTTTTACCATATTGCCTTCCATATAGATTGTTCTTGTGTCATTCCAATATCCTTGTGCTAGGAAATTGGTGTAATTCTTTGTATCTCAGAACGTATTTCCGGTTGATTCCCAAGCACCTTGGTAGGGAGGAAATAACGTTTTAGGAAAGAGCATCTCGCCTAGAATTTTTATCAAGTTCCTCAAAATCTTCTAGTTACTTTGATCGTGGTAAAGATTGGTGTATTGGAGATCTCGGTGGTGTACATAAGTAAGGCTTGATCGTCTTATGTAATTTGGTTTTTCTATCACAAATTGTATTTTAATTTATTATTTATTTATAAATTAAAGTACTTTGATTTAACAAAGACCACATAACAAAATACAAGAGAAAAAACACTAATAAAATCTTAATAAAAGTCTTTTAACCTTAGAACACAAGCATATTCATATCATAGTTCAATAAACGAATTTTTCTGGAAGGTAAGGCTCAAGAGTTGGGAGACCTTTCAAAACGGTTTTCTGGAACTGTTTTAGGTCGAATGATAAATCTATAAGCTATGTGTGCAAATAAACTTAAACAAGAACAAGGAATTTGTTAACGATGTTTAATTATTAATAGCCTACTCTGCGCCTATGGGCTCTCTTCCAACACGCAGCATTTAACGCCTTTAAGTAATGAACTTTAAGACAACGTAAAAGATCTCTCTATCTTCTCTTACCACGTTCTTTCCCTTGAAGTTAGTCTTACAAGTTCCCTTAATAAAAGTACAAATTTCAATCTCACAATAGAGAAAACAAATTGAATACTTTAAAAAGTATTCCAAGCTTAGGTGTAATTAATAACAAAAGTTATAACTCTTTTTTTAACTCTAAATCCTATTACAAAATGTAAGACTTAGATGAACTAAGTTTTACAACACTTTATGAATACTAGATCTTAATGCAAGAAGTAGGAGTGTTCACCGGTCCAAATCCGGACCGAAACCAGAAGACCGAAATCTCGAATATGCTAAGACCGGAGACCAGACTGGTTCCATCCGGTCCGGTCCCGGTCTAACCCGGATTCCATCCGGTCCGGTCCGGGTTTGGACTGGTTAGACCGGAAATAATTTTTTATACCCAAAATAAATTTAAAAAATGGAAGATTTAAAAATAATTTAGCAAAATAATTATTACAAAATTAAAATATTTGAATTAAAAAATTATTTTGTGTTGAAAATAAAATATTTAAAGCCCTTTAAATAAGTATATACATAACAATCGTAAATATTATTCACTTTCAAAATCACTTTTATGTGCATCCGGTCTCATCCGGTTAAACCGGACCGGACCGAAAACCTAGAATGTCGAATATGTATTTCTTTAATAGATCTCTAACATATTTACTTTGACAAATAAATATGCCATATTTCTTTTGCTCTATTTGTAGTCCAAGAAAAAATGTTAAGTCTCTCATCATGCTCATTTCAAATTCCTTGCACATGATATCAGAAAATTCCTTGCACAAAGAATCATTAGTAGCTCCAAATAATATATCATCAACATATACTTGAACAAGAAGAATATATTTTCCTTTAGTTTTAACGAAAAGACTTTTATCAATTTTACCTCGTTGAAAGTTGTTCTCAAGTAAATGTGAGTATTTGTCAAACGAAACCCTTGGAGCTTGTTTCAAGCCATATAAGGCTTTGTTTAGTTTAAATACATGGTTAGGCAAGTTTGGATTTTCAAACCCAGGTGGTTATTTAACATATACTTCCTCTTGTAAGTTGCCATTTAAGAAAGCACATTTAACATCCATTTGATATAGTTTTATATTCATATATGAGGCAAAAGCAAGCATAATGCGAATAGATTCTAACCTTGTTATGGGAGCAAAAGTTTCATCATAATCAATACCTTTTTCTTGATTATAGCCTTGAGCTACTAGTCTTGCTTTGTTCTTTATGATGTCTCCATCCTCATTGAGCTTGTTACGAAAGACCCATCTAGTTCCAATAATAGTATGATCTAGAGGTCTTTCAACTACATCGCAAACTTTGTTTCTTTCGAATTCATTTAATTCACTTTGCATAGCAATGATCCACTTCGTTTCTTGTATAGCTCTTTTAATATCCTTTGGTTCTACAAGAGAAACAAAAGCAGAAAATGCACATAAATTTTTAAGAGAGGATCGCGTTTGAGTACCTTTGTTTGGATCACTTATGATGTTTTTCGGAGGATGTTGAGATGACAACCAAAGCCTTCTTCTTAGTATGGATGATGTGTAACCAATTAGAGAACTCTTTCCTACTTCCTTTGAAGAATCTCTAATTGGAGTACTTAAATCAGTACATTCAGGAGCTGTTTCCAGGCTTTGAGACTAGGTCTCAAGATCAGGCTATGAGTCTTTAATGCGCTCAACCTGTTTTTCTTTAACCTCGTCAAGACTTTGTATAGGATCTTGCATGTTCATCTTTTTATCTTCATTAAGATCATTGGCAACTAATTCATCATCACTTACATCATCAAAATGTTTGTTAAGGTTTAACTCTTTAAATCTTTCACTAAATATACCATTGTCCGATTCATCAAATACCACATGTATACTTTCCTCAACCATACTTGTTCGCTTATTTAGCACTCTATAAGCCTTACTATTTAATGAGTATCCCAGAAATATACCTTTATCACTTCTAGCATAAAACTTACCTAGATTATCCTTACCATTATTATGGATAAAACACTTACAAGTTACAACCAAATGGTCTAAGGTAGGCTATGTTTGGTTTTCTTCCTTTAAATAACTCGTAGGGGGTTTTCTCAAGTATAGGTCTAATGAGACATCTATTTAAGATATAGTTTGTTGTGCTAACTGCCTCGACCCAATAATGTTTGGCTAATCTATTTTCTATCAGCATAGTCCTAGCCATTTTTTCTAAAGTGCAATTTTTCCTTTCAACCACACCGCTTTGTTGGAGTGTCCTAGGAGCTGGAAAGTTATGAGTTATACCGTATTCTTCACAAAAGGAATCAAAACCTAGTTGATCAAACTCTCTCCCATGATCACTTCTAACTAGGGCTGAGCAAAACTATCTGATGATCCGATTATCCGATGATTCGATCTGATATTCGATTCGAATTTTAGGATATTCGATTCGAAGTTACAATTCGGATCAAATATCCGATTCGTAAATTCAGATATCAATATTTGTAGATTCGAATCCGAATACCCGACCTTTTTTTGAATTGTCGGATATCGGATGTCGAATATCCACATATTATAAGTAATTTCGGATATCCGTTATTCATAAGAATAAAATTATATTTTTATAAATAAATTATTTTGACTAAATTCGGATATCGGATATCGGATAGTTCGAATATCCGACTGGAGATTTTCAACTTTTTCTCATAGGCATCGGATATCGGATATCTTGAATATCCGATTCAAATATTGTCGGATATCGAATATCAGATATATCAGTTTTCGGATATCGGATATCCGATCTGACTGCATGTTTCGGATCGGATATCCGATTATGCTCACCCCTACTTCTAACGTCCCCAAAACATAAATCTAAACTCTACCATCTTTCATCAAAATCATATTTTTTCCCTCAAATCCAAAGATGGAAGAGTTAGGGTTTATATTTTGGGGAAAAATGTCAAAACTGATGACATTTAAAATGGTGAGTCGCATAAATAGGCGTACAAGAACCTTAAAACTTCGAAATTAACGTTTGCTATAGTTTTACTAACATATAACAAAATAGTAAATGCTAAGATTACCGCGTGAATTTTTTAAAATTATTATCACCTAGAAAATCGAAAACCTCACGTAATTTTCCAATATAATTTTCTAGATTCAACGCGTATGACTCTCCTTCATCCTCGTTTCGTGTTTCAATTTTGAATTCTGAAAATTTCAAACCCTAAAACTAAACCCAACCCCTCCCTGCCACCCCACCTACGACGCGGAAGGCCGGTTAAACCCGCCGTCAACTGGCCGCGTCCACTGCTGCGCCTGTACCGGTCAAAACGCCTCACGAGTCACGCCTGTTACTGCTGCACGCCTCACGCCTGCACCGGCCACCTTCACTTGCTGCCGAGCAATATTCATTCACTCCAAATAACATCCAAATTATTTTAGATTTTGAAGTCCCCAAATATTAGGGTTTCTCAATTTCACATAGTTCTCCATCTTAATTGGTAATCTTTCTTTTGATTTCTTCTATTTTACCAAGCTTCTGTTGATTTCAAATTCATTACAAGAGATTTCATTTTTTAAGCTATCTAATTCTTATGACTTGAGACTAGCTATTACTTCTGAATTTTCAAAATGATTTTGTAGTATCCACATTAGGGTTTAGTTCTTCTTCTTCGATATTATCTTCCAATAGCTCTTTGAGACTCTTTTTCTTAGTCTGTTTAATGGCGGAAGTGGAAGATCCAGACATGGTATTTTGATTTCTTCCTTGTTTAAACTATTGGCAATATTTTTCCATTGGAGAAAAGCACAGCTGTTGATGAAAATGGGAATGTAAAATTTGATACAACATTGAAATCGTAGGCAAATTTTAAGGCGGAATCAACGAGTGGGTGATTCAATTTGAATGAGAAGTCATTGATTAGATTAGCATTTGTTTCATTTTCTTCTGAAGCTTTAAAAATTGGTTTTAATTGAGAAATTGGTGTTAATGTTTATAATGATCTCGGTTTTAACTAAGAAATTGGTATTTTGTTGAATTTTATTATTTGACTTTGGCTTGGGATTATTGTGCAATGCAGCCATTAACTATGAGAAATCAATGGCGTCTCCTGCAATGTCTCCACCACCGTATTTTCTCACCGTCTTATTTTCCTTCAACATTATCTTCTTTCAAATGTCTGCCAAAGATCGCATCTCTTTACCATTTTTGTTCTTCTACCAATAATTTAGCTCCATCCAACTATGCTAGTGTACTTGCTTTGTTATTCACTGCAAAAGAAGATCCTCAACATTCCCAAGCAACAAGGGTACTTACCCATAGAGTTTCAATCTTGAAAAATGAATTAGTTAAGGTTAATGAAGATTTTGTTGCTGCTCGTCAAGTTCTTGAAGAGATGGGTTTTCCTTTGTTTTGTTCTTCCTTTGATGGGTTTCTTGAGCTTTTGAAACAACTTCATGAATTTCCTCGTTTGTCAATTGAGGTGTGTATTCTTAATTTCCTTTTAATTTCATGGGCAGATTCAAATTTATATTATTTGATTTATAAATGTAGGTTTTTCCACTTGTGATTTTGTTGCTAATTGGTGTATAGAACAAGTTCTTTTGATAAGGGTATGTGAAATAACTTGAGTTCAACTGAAATAACTTTATGAATTTCCTGGTTTATTTGTTGAGGTGGGTGTTCGTGATTTCTTCTATGTTTTTCATCATTCAAATTTGCATTTTTTGATCATAGATGCATGTTTTTTGCTGGAACAACATTGTGAAAGCTCAATACATCACAAGATTGAGGATTGAGCAGATAACAATAAATGAAAACAAGAGAAAAGGTATACTCAACTATAGTTACGCGAACGTCTAGTTTATTATTGATTTTAATGGAGCTTGGAGTTCAATCGTTGAACTCTTAATGAGATTACAAGAGAGATGAAGAATTTATGTGATTTGGTAGTAATTGACTAGGCTTAGCGTATTATTAATTCAAGGAGCATGATGGAGATATAAAAGAAAGTGAGTACGAAGGAATAATTCTTTCATTAGTTGGAAAAAGCCTCATTCTTCGTCCAAACATAGGGACCTTCTCGCTCAAGCATTAACATCACCTGAAACCTTGTGTTTCAACCTCGATCAAATGCTAGCATGAGCATTTCTTGTTTGAGAAACCAAGGCATAAACTTTTAAATCTTCATGGACAATCTGCTTGCTCGAGCATTAGCCAAATAGCACATCTCTCGAAAAATGATAGGAATTCGATGCAGCGCACTCCTCCAAGGTACTTATTGGCACACATTCGTCCATGCTAAACATGGACTTAAGGCATCATTACAACAATCATCACCTTTACTTCAATCCGGTCAATCAGCTCCCTTTCAACATACCAAAATAATCACACCTCACCACATTGCACACACCACTACACATGAACATGTGCACAACATCATACTTGCACACAAATGTCCATCTAAAGGCTTACAAGATGCAAAGGTGGGAAATCAATCAAGTTAACTGCTAAACTACTAATATAAACGCAAGAACTAATGTACATTTATGATCAATCAATCACCAAGATAATCTGAATCCTAAAAGCTGGTTAATTATTAGATAATTAGAGTATCTTTCAATTACCTCAACTATCATTGGGCTTTCCCATGTAGCAACTCTCCGTTTACCTTGTCATACATAATGTTATTGATAACGTGTGTATAAAGAATGCATGCCATTTGACGTTCTTTGGATTGAGGAGTGAGCCCTATAAATCGCTTGAAATAAGATCTAGTTGACATGGTTTTGACGATATTCATGGAGAAACGTTCAAAAATCTTCTCAGTTTACCTTCTTTGACTAAGGTACAAGATCGACCATGAAAGTCTTCAAACCAAGAAACTTCTTAGCTTAACAAAAAACTTTCATATTAAACTCGATAACCAACAACTATTTCAAGTTCTCCACTTCAAACAAATCTAACATCACCAACATGCCATTAACATAGAACAAAATGTAGGTCAAGGAATTACTCACAAGTCTCTTGAAGTAGACACCCCTATCATAAGAGTTTGTTGCGAAGTCATGAGTGACTAAAAAGGTCAAAAGTTTTATACCTTTGTTTTAGAGATTGCATCAGACCTCTCCAAGTTGACATATATGATCTTTGTTTCCTAGTACCTCAAAACCCTTATAGGAAAATGTTTCACAACTTGTAAGAACACTTTATGAATCTCTATTCTCTTAACTTGAGTAAATTCCTTTGCAACAATCCTTACTTTATAGATAGGACCCCTAAAATTCAATGATATTACTTTTTTCTCGAATACCCAATGGCTAAGCACAACCTTGTTATTTGGTGCTTCGTTTTCTAAGTTAGGTTCTCCTAAAGATTTCATCCTTACTTCATAAGAAGTTAGTAACCAACCACTTGCTTGCATCATGGGAGGCAATAATAGCCTTCTTGTAAAAAGATGGATTATCAGCATCTTTAACATTCATAAGTAGGACAACACATTTTTCAATGTATCTTCTTAGAGGCATGCCTTACCTCTTTTACCATTAAATGACATTTAGAGTAGCTTGTATATGTTGGAAATGATTATAACCTTTTAGAGGATCAATCAACGCTTCCACATTATGAGTAATCAATATAGAGTCATAAAATAAATCAAACCTAGAAACCATACCATAACCCATAAAAATTAATTTTATAGCTCTTAGATTTAAGTTTATCCTCAATTACATGTACATAATTGAGACTACCAAAGAATTTTAAAATAGGGTAATTAACTGATGCACTATACCATACCTCTTGAGGCAACTTGAAGTTGAGACTAAGGAGAGTGATTAACTAAGTAGTATTCCATTGATACGTATTCAGCCCTGAAGTGCTTGCTTCGTTGCTTGAGCCATGATTCATCATCTTGCCCTTTTAAATTAGGCCTTGTTCATCTTTTTTTAGGCTTTCCGGTGCAAGTTTTATGCCTCACTATGGCATGCTTGAAGCAATCATGGTCTTTCATGTTAGAAATAGCATTATTTTGATTCTTTATGAACTTACACTATACCAGACTAGATAAATCATCTAAGAAGGTGAACATATTGTTATTACCTCCAATAGATTTCTTTTTTGACGTACCGTATAAATCTAAATGAATATAATCTAGGATCCCCAACGTGTAATGAACCCCGAACTCAAAGCTAATTTTTTTTAGGTTTTTAAATACATATTGTAACAAAAGCAAAGATAACGTAGCATCTTGCTTCTAAACAATCCATGCTTGCAAAGGTCATTGATGCAATGTTCACCTTTGTGACTTATTCTCATGTGCCAAAGCTTTATATCACTACGCCGACCGTAATGACCGAACCTAAAATTGTGGAACCTTGTATTACATATACGCTAGCAATCATAGTTCCCTTCATCAACATATAGGCAACTATCACAATTTTCGTAGTTCCACCTTTGCAATGCACAAGGAAAATCATATTCCTTTTCATATTTGAAACATGTATGACATTGGTCAATGTTCTAACAATCTCATCAAATGGTAAGCATCTTACAAGTAGTTTTATTACTCGTGATATTTCTTCCATTAACTAGGTGGTGAAGAAATCTTTGTCAAGTGGTATGTAAAAACTAACATCTCTTTTGCACTCACCCTTTTCCTTTTACCCATGTGTGGAAATAAGAACTCTACCATCTCATCATAATTGTCACTACTAGCTTAGGCAAAGCCTTATATTTGAGTAGCTATCTTAGGGCATCTAAGGCAAGTTTCTTAGCCTGGTGAGGATGGGTTGGGCGCCTTGATAGGCATGGGCTCCTTAGAACATATGATAGCGTCTAAGGCCCACGCGTCAAAGCACCCTTGGGTACCTTTTGGTCTTAGTCTTAGAAGAAGCCCATTTGATATGGAACCCACCATGTTTTCTCTTGTCCTCTTCTTTATTTCTCTCTTTTTTTTTTTATCTTCTTAATTTGGGCTTTTGTTTTTTTTTTGTTGTACTTTTTAATCTATTTGGGTTTTGAAGCATCAAAGGCTAGCAATCAACTCCTAGTGCCTAGACTCTAAGGACCTTTAGCTTCGACGATGCCTTGCTTCTTTTAAAATTATGGGTCAATAAGAAGTCTCTTTACTTCTTAGACCTAATCATCATTAGATTATTTCTTTTTCTATTTCCAACATTCTTTGATAATGCGACCTTTTAATTTACGGTAGTTGCATGTTATATGTTTTTTTGGGTCATCTAGACTTAGATATAACATTGCATTTGGCTCTATTTTCACCACTACTAGTATAACTTGTTTATCAATTCTATCCCTCAAATAAACCTAGATAACTTATGTGACGATTATGCATCATTCAATTTCATTGAGATAATGTATTTCACATTATAACTGCCATAAAGTAAAGTTTCACAAAGTTTTTATATGAGGGTGACAAAGATCATATTATGTACTCTTCTGTTCCACAAAGATTGCATTTAATTTAAAAAGCTCTCACATTAAAAAGTTAAATGTAGCAATCTCTATGCGACAAAGAAGTAAATTGCAAAATTTGTGCCAATTTTCTCATCTATGTTTTGCAAATGTATTGTTATTAAATAAAATTTATATATATGAAGCTTAGCAGTTTACCCTTCTTTAAGCAAAGCTTGTAAAGTCAACACTGTAAGAGTAGTCGTTTGTGACGCTATTTGCATGTTAAGAGACTCTACTCCCATATACCCTTGGGTGACTTAATTTACAATTTTCCTCAATACCTTTATATGAGCAAGGTATTGTATAGTCGATAAAGCTATTGAATCAATCTCTTCCCATCTAACATCATTCATTCTATAGGGTTTCATGTTTATACCACCAGATACCAATAGCCTTATATACACTATATTGATTCAAAATTACCTTCATCTTTCACTTTCCATTTGTTGACTCATCAAACTTTTTAATATCTAGTGGTTTGTAGTGGTTGGTGATAATGAAAGCATATGAGATTAAAAGTGGGACAATGTTGAAATTTAGGATTTTAAATGTTTCTTAAAAAAACAGTGTATAGAATATAGATTTTCAATTAGAGTCTGCAAAGTTGTAAATAATTTACTTGATCTTCAATTACTTTTAAGATTTAAGAGAACATAAATGTAGCTAGCTTTCTTTGAGAATGTTTTTTTATATCATATATATATATATATATATATTTTAAAATGCATAGTTATTGTATGCTACAAGGTTAATATTTAAACATTCAAAACCCTTGCTGCATTTATAGTTTCAATTTAATCGATGAGAAGGAAATTGAGATGTGCAAGATTTTTTTTAGGTAGGTTATGTCGTATCTCATATCATGGCTGATATGCTATGAAAAATAAATGGTTTTTTAATTAATAAGTTATATTTTTAGATTGGAGTATTGAATGTGGAGTGAAAACATTTAACCCTCCTTATGCGAGTATTGAAACACTGAGGCAATGTAGTATTATTGTCAGGGGTGGAACTTCTATAGAAAGTGTAAGGGTGTTGACCCCACTTTTTTCTCCTAATATAATATGTAGAGGAAATGCAATTGTGGATCGCTCTTGGATCAATCATCACTACACCAAATTCTCCTCCAATTTTTTCTCATAACTACATAGCTCTAGGGTTATCAATACTCACTACGAATTTTAGAGTGATGCTTACTAGGGTTTCAGTGGTCTCTTTGTCAGTGTCACATGACTCCTCATGTGTTTCTTCTTGCTAAGTATGAATTATGAGCACACTCAATTCTCTTTTCTTACAAACATACCCAATCCAGCAATCCTCCATTCCTTCTCATAACAATAACATATTCCTCTCTCCTTTCTCTCCTAAAATTTCTTATTTGACAAGCTCATAGTATTGTCTAGGTGACTCTTCAAAGAAGATGAAGAATCGGGTGGGAAAAGATTGTGTGTTTTTAGGGTTGCCTAAAAATATAGCTTGTTTGTTTTTGTGGTGGCCTGGTGGGGTTTTGTGTTTGGGCTCTTCTCTTGTATTTGTACGTTTGGGTAGGGTTTTGGGAATATTTGTTATGGTAATTGTTCTTAGGCCCAAAACTGCTTGTTACTTTTGGCCGAACTACTGTCAATTTCTCCTCAATTATAGTGGCCCATTCCATAGCCTTTTCTATAGTGTCTAGATTAAAAACCTTGAACTCCGTTTAGATTTTTCTTTTCAGCTCACGAATGAAATTTGCCAGCAAAAACTCCTTATTCACATCATCCAAAGGGGAACCGATCTGGATAAACCTTTCCTAATATTCCTCCACACTGTTGTCTTGCCTTGCCTAATATTCAACCACTGCTCAATGAGAGATCCTTCTTTTTGACCACGAAAATGGTGGTGCATCATCTTCTTTGACATCGTCCAAGTAGTGATTGGGTTCCTTTTGTTCTCCCATTGATACTAATAAAGGGCATCTCCATCTACTATAATTTTTTGTCCTTTGTGTGTTCGTAAAACTCAAAACCATGATCTTTCAATCCAACCATCAAAAACTGCCCGAACATCCAATTAACGCTGTCTCCACAGTTGCTATTATTTCCTGTAAAAAATACTAATATAATTATGGTTGTTTTAGTCTAAAGGTAATTTTTTTAAAAGTAAGCAGTCAAGAGTTTATGCCCTTGCCCCACTTGATTTTTAAACCAAGTTTATGGTTCATCCTTTGGTCACTTCAATATTTGACCCAAATTTTGCCACTAACTAGTATTGAATATTGGGCACAAAATGAACTCTTTCATTAGATTTGTGTTCATCGTTCTTAAAGAATTTTAGATCTTGGATATTTCAAAAGCCTTCTTAGTTCTTATGATGAAATTTCATTTTAAATGTTATTAATAAGGTTTTGCTTTGTGAATCTTATGGATGTTTTATTATCACAATGCAGGTTTTCAATTGGCGAAGGAAACATACTGGCTTTAGCTTTCCTATAACATCTGAGGAGTATGCCAAGGGTATTCAAGTTGCTGGTAGAGCTAGGAATGTTGATCTTGCAGTTGAGTTATTTACCGAGGCTGCTAAAAGCGGTGTCAAAACATCATCTATTTATAATGCATTGATGAGTGTCTATATGTTGAATGGCATGCCAGAGAAATGTCAATCACTATTTCGGGAATTCAAGAAAGAAGAATGCTGTACTCCTACAATTGTAACTTACAATATCCTAATTTCTGTGTTTGGTCGTTTGATGTTGATAGACCATATGGAAGCAACACTTCAAGAGATAAATAACTTGGGCCTCTTTCCTAATGTGAGTACATTCAATAATTTGATTGCTGGATATGTAACTGCATGGATGTGGGATCGAATGGAGAATGCCTTTTTGATGATGAGCGATAAGTCCATTGAGCCCGATACTCACACCTATAGGTTATTGCTAAGAGGCTATGCATTTTCTGGAAATTTGAAGAAGATGGAGGAGATCTATGAGCTGCAGAAACATAATTTTGATAAGGGTGACATATTTATATTCAAAATGATGATTACTGCATATTGTAAGAATTCTTGTGAAAATAGAATAGAAAAGATTGATTCACTTATCGGGCTGATTCCTAAACATGAATACAAATCATGGTTGATTGTGTTACTTATTAAGGTTTATGCAGAAGAACAACTGTTGGAGAGGATGGAAGCATTTATCAATGTTGCCTTCGAACAACAAACTAAAGTATACACTATACATGTGATGCGCTCAATTATCACAGCCTACTACCATTTAAACGCCGTTGACAAGCTCACGTGCTTTGTGAAGCGTGCAGAATCTGCCGGTTGGAGGATATGTAGATCCCTCTACCATTGTAAAATGGTGATGTATTCATCCCAAAATCGCCTGCAAGAAATGGAAAATGTACTTGCTGAAATGGAAAATGTCAACCTAAATCGAACCAAAAAAACGTGGGTTATTTTGTTCAAGGCCTACTTGAATTCGGGACCAAGATGCAAACTTGAGCAAGTACAAGGACTGTTGTGCAAATTGGGATATTGATCGTGGTTGATAGACATTCTGTAACTCATATGAAGGAGCATCACCTTGCCATGTTTTGCAGCACTTCACAACATATAGTTGCAATGAATTTCTCTATCTTTTTGTTGGAAGATTGTTACACATGGACCTACAGTTGAATCAACAACCCATCAATTTTTAGGGTTCCATCATGTTTGACTACATCTTTTGGCTCATTGGAAATCATGTTCACTGTGCTACTACTGAAGCTGAAACAGGAGTTGGAGCTCCTGATAATGTTTGTATAGCGATTAGAAACATCCGATGTAGGCCTGACTAGAATTTGTGATGATCATAATAAATAATAGCCATATATTGTTAAGGGCATTGGTTATTAGACATGACTAGGACATTTTTAACATGTAGATATATTTACTTTGTTCAATGATTTGATGATTTACTTCTGTTATTTTATATAATTGTTTCACAAAAGGTGTGTTGTTTGAGGTCATGGCTGCAATATACCTTTGATTGCAGCTAATTCTGACGGTAGATCATGATATCCTAAAGCTAAGAGCAGAAGTTAAGCCTTCTGAGGACCTTCAACTGCACCCTCACAGTCTTACCATCTCCGGTATATCAAGGTCTTTACTATTAATAGTATACTAATATTTTCTTATTTTCAATTGAATAATCACCAACTCAACTGCTCTGAAAATTTTATTGTGACCCTAACTTGTCTCAGAGTCGGTTGCTGCTCCTTGTAGTTCTTCCTCAAGACAGTGTGGGCATCATCTTAGACCGAGGCCTCTCTATCCTCTGCTCCAGGTAATCTAATGCTCATGCTCATGTATATATAATGATTAAGCTAATCGGAATGAGGTGTGTTTCTATAATAGTCAAAGACATGAAACAATCAGGTGCACTATCTTTTCAATGTTGCCTTGCTGAATGCTGATAGATTTTCTAATATGTTGCCTTGCTGAGAAAGATGGATATTAAAATGGGCAAGAGTATAAGATGGAAGATTTGCTAAAGGTTAACTATACACCCTTTTCCTTCTAATTCTTATTCCTAAAATTGATAAGTCGGAAGAGTAAATGATTTGAGTCCTATTAGTCTCTACTCAACTGTTTATGAAAGCATCTAAAAATTTTAATTAACTATTTAGACTCTTCTAGCAAATTTAAGGTTGCAACATCCGACCCCTAAATCCTGTGTTGGTGGGAGTCATTAAATGCTGTTGGGTAATGTAATGTTGTTAAGCATCTTCTATGATGTGCCTTAAAGATTACTGAACATCATGCTGGTCATCCCCAACATTCCTTTAAAGAAACTGGGAGTGAAAAGACTCATGATCAGATGCTGGACGATAGCAGTTATGATTAAAACAGTTGTATCAATGAGGCCAAAGATCCAGTTAGGTTTTAAGTCGATGAAGCCAAAATAAATGAGTCAGTTCCTTTAGTTGCGGGTGTTGATGGGAGTAACCGTCAGTAACAGACCATTTAAAGGATCAAAGGTATCAAACAATGATGGTCAGGATTGCAACCCAAGGATCAAGGGAGATAAATTATAGGGTATATCAGCCAAAAATGGTGCTAATAACCAAGATGCGCAGAAGAAGACCGAGATGCAAGACTAAAGCATACAAGCAACAGTGGAGCTAGTGGAACTGTACCATCTCTCAATCTACGTCTATGAACTTACAATGAATTTGGATATAGAGTTTCGGAGGGAAAAGAAGGAGAGGGATTTGGAAGGGTTTAGGTTTCTTGTTTTGATGACAAAAAGGGTGGAAAGGGATTTGGAGGGAGAATATGGACTAATTTTGTTAAGAATACAATATTTCTTAAAGTGAAAAAGATTTGGAGAAAAAATAATCATTTTTCTTCCTTTTTGCTTCCCTTCCCTTCCCTTCTAAACATACACAGTGGACATTCCTTCCTTACCCCTTTCCTTCTTTTCCCTCCCTTCCCTTCCTTTATCTTCTCTTATAATTTGCTATCCAAACATCGTGTTAGTCCCTCAAGTATATCAGTATATGGTGCAAATTCATTCAAAGTTCAATGGACACTTGGTTTTGCATTTATTCCACACCTTTCACTTCTTCCTTCTTGCTAGCAGATCATTGGACACTTGGTCAAACATTTATAATTTGCATTTGTTTGATGTTAGTAACATCGAACAAAAATTAGTACAGTGAACAATCCAAACCTTAACTCTGGGGAAAAAGTACTTAGTTTGGAAAATATTTTAAAATGTTGCTTATTTTTTTATTTTTATCTAATTTTTTGGTTAATTTATTCAAATTTTCTTGGTTTGTGAGGACCATTTGCCAGATGTAGAAATTTGTTATCACCAAATAATATGCCTCCTTTTAAAGATGGCTAATCACATAATCCTCCCGGTGAATTTTTTTGGACCCTACTCAAGCTATGTTGGTTCCTTTGATTCTCATGTTGCCATGAAATTTGGTAAAAATTGTCAGTTTAGAAGACAAATGATGGATGTATCCATGACATTTCTTTAACCTAATGCAATTATGTTTCTCTTATCTTAGCCGGGTTGAGGAAGTTGAATGTTTGTAACCTTATAACTGTTAAATTAAGAGGTTCTTTCTAATTGACTCTTGTCATCAAACATCATTCCTAACTTTATTTAAATAAGATGTGCACATATTTTATTGAGTTATTTTACTATAGTCTATTTAAAGACGGATCTTTAAGGGAATTATGGCCCTTAGTTTCTATATTTGGGACGCTTGATCATGGTCCTTATTTATTTAACAAGGTGCCACATGAAATGAAAATTTGAAATAAATAAGATTCTTAATCAAAAAAAGCATGCAATAAGATTCAAATCAAACTTATTCCAAAAGTAAGCGTGTAATCCGCAAACCTTAGGTTCGGGCTGTTCGCACTTAGTAAGTGCGAACAGACTGAAAAACTGAAACAGGCTGTTCGCTGTTACTAACAGCGAACAGTCTGTTTTAGGTTTTTAGGCTGTTCGCACTTAGTAAGTGCGAACAACTCTTGTCTTAAAATCAGCATGTTGACTCTGTTTGACCTGTTCGCAGTTACTAAGTGCGAACATACACTTGATTTTTTTTACCAGTTTATAACTGTTTGCACTTACTAAGTGCGAATAGACCCGAACCTGTGCTTTGGGGTATCAAGCGCTTATATTTGGAATAAGTTTGATTTGGATCTTATTGCATGCTTTTTTTTGATTAAGAATCTTATCTATTTCAAATTTTCAGCAATTGATCGTGAACCTGGATTGAAAATGAATTCTGAATTTGGGTACTTCGAGATTTTCGCCACCATACCATCGTAGTGATCATAGCAAAAGTAAGTACGCTCACTATTAGGAGTGTTCACATGTCCAAATCCGGATCAGACCCGGTTGGATCGGAATTTCAAATATACTAATACCAGAGACCGGACCAGTTCCATTTGGTTCAGTCCTGGTCTAACCCGGATTCCTTCCGGTCAGGTCCGGTTCGGGTTTAGACCTGTTAGATCGGAAATAATTTTTGATACCAAAACTAAATTGAAAAATAGAAGATTTTAAAATAATTTAGCAAATTAATTATTATTAAATTAAAATATTTGAGTTAAAAATTATTTTGCGTTGGAAATAAAATATTTAAAGCACTTTAAATAAGTATATACATAATAATTATAACTATTATTCCCCTTCAAAATCACTTTTATGTACATTCGGTCCAAAAACCCGGAACGATGAATAAGTAAGACCCGAAGACCGAATCGGATGCAATCGATCCGGTCCGATTCCGATCCGGTCTCATTTTGCACACCCCTACTCACTGTATCACAAGGTTTTTGCGAAATCAAACCGATTCCATTCACTATGTTGTGCAGTTGTCTCGGCCTATAATCTAGTAACGGTAAGCCGAAAAACCTTTACGATATGGTTATGATAGGATAGTGTTGGCAATATTGTGTACTATTTGGAGCCTATGAATATTTTGGTGAAAACAATGTTTCTAATGAATCATTTGGGGAATCATTGAAGGCTAATATGTCAAAAGGTTCCTCCTTATCACTTGCAAAGGATTTATCGTAGTGTTACTCATAGCTTTCACCTGGAAATTAGTGAATTATTTGTTGGTTTTCCTATTGTATTTTTAGAAGCCATATGTTTAAAATAAATCTGATGCATTTATCTGATATTGTACTCAAATCTCTGTTTTTATTCGACTTAAAAAATAGATATACAATTTTGAAAAAACGAACATGGATATATGTTTCGATTTTTAATCGACTCAAAACACTTGATCTAAAATCAACTCAATGATTCAAATAAACACCTTTGTAACTGTGACGGATAGTACCTTAGGATCTATTTGTGCCAAATTGTATAAGGTTAAACCGTTACAAACTCCACTCTCCCCAAACCAAACTGTCTTTTTCATGGACTATCTAATGTCCAACTTTCTAGGAAAATTTGAAACAAATAAGAGTTTTAATATAAAAAAATAAAAAAATAAGACCCAAATCAAACTATATCCAAAAATAAGCGTTAAATTCCCAAAGCATAGGTTTGGAGCTGTTCGCAGTTACTAAGTGCGAACAGGTGGGCTGACTTTTTGACCTGTTCGCAGTTAGTAACTGCGAACAGGTCAAAATGAGTCAACATGCTGTTCCCACTTACTAAGTGGGAACAGCCTGTTGACTGATTTTGACCTGTTCGCAGTTACTAACTGCGAACAGCCCAGGCTTTTTTTTGAAATCTTCTCTTCTGTTCGCACTTAGGAACTGCGAACAGCTCCAAACCTTTGTCCAAACCTAGTAGACGCTTAGTTTTTGGAATAGTTTATTTTGGCTCTTGATTGATGATTTTTTTTGTTTTATAATCTTATTCATTTCAAAATTTCAACTTTCTAGTGACTTCAGCCATAAGAGTACCAAATTTTCAAGTGTCAAGGAATGTCAAACAATGATAGAATCATAGAAAGAATATTTAACTAGAATACTAGAATTCAAATCCCTTACGTAGGGCTGAACAAAGTTTGGTTTAAACCATAAACTAAACCGAATCAAATCGGAATTTTAGTATTTAGTCTGGTCTACTGTTTAAATGGTCTCGTACTCTTGTCTGATTTTTTTTCAAATTAAATTACGATTTACGGTCCGATATTGGTTTTTATTTTTCAAACCAGACCGGACCGCAAAACGTACTATGGTCGAAAATCATAATTTTGTATTTAAAAAATTAAATTGCTGCCCTGCCTAGATATTTTAAGATGTAGTTATTTTTATATAGCAATATATACTTGAATGATGTTGATGTTATATACAAATTATTATATTTATTAATTGTAGGTGTGAAATATTTGCATAAACACATGTATTAATTTGGATAAAAATATAAATATAAAAACCCGTAAATCAGACCAGAACAGACCGTTGCAATACAGTTTGGTCCGACCTGGTTCGATCTAGAAAATTTTCAGACCGGAATTTCTGGTTTGGTCTGATTTCAGTGTCAGACCAAACCAAACCAGACTGTGTTCACCCCTACTCGTACGGGCCTTAAAAGTGTTTATGTTGATTGGTATAGTTTCTTATTAAATAAATTATGATAATCGAATTTTTGCGAGAGATGGTCTCTTTGATCATTTAAAAATGTAAGTAATTATTTTAAGTTATAAGTGATCATTTTAGGACAGTAAATATATATTGAGCTATCCCAATAAAAATGGTCTAAACCGTGAGATTATTTTATTTGAAAATTTGTGTTTTATTTTCTCCTTTTGAAATTGCAATGATGGTAGTTGGTATAAAGATTAAGGAATAGTGGAGCCATTTGAACTACTCTCTCCGTCCCATTTAATTTGCAACATTTTCTAGTTTGGTTCGTACTACTTAATTTGCATCATTTCTATTTTTTGACTATGTCCGAACATTATTTTAAGTTATAAGTGAAAAAATCAAACACAAATCAAACACAAATTTTTTTCACACATTTTTCGCATTTAATAAATAGTAACAGCGAACATACATAATTAATCTTAGGCTTGGACATAGAGACACTTATTTTGCAAATAAAAATTTCCCACAACTTTTTTGGGAATTTTTTTATAATATAAATAGCTTATTCTTTTCAAATTTTCTCTTATATAATACATTTAGCTTCAACTTTAAAATTTTCAAATCCTATGAGTTCAGCTTGGATTTGAAACTCAAAATGAATAAATTAATTAAAATATAAACCTATCTCAAAGCTATTTGTAATATGCTAGAAGATTGATAAATTCCAAAAATATTAGTTTGAAAGAAAAATGTTATGTCAAAAAATAAAAATCGATTTTGTATTTTTAATAAAATACAAACTAAAAAATATAAGTGATATCAAACTGATCCTAACAATTTGATTGTGGAGTAATTTGTACATGTTACTATGTTAGTTTTACTAATCAATATGTTAATTAACCTAAAATTCCTCATACTTATAAATGTGTCACCTACTAAATAATTTTATACTTCCTCCGTCTTATTTAATTTGTATTATTTGCCATTTTAATATGTCTTATTTAATTTGAATCATTTCTATTTTTGGACAATGACGCACCACTTTCTTTTAATCTCATCCAATCATTTTAATTCTCTTATAACTCCATCTACACAATTCATTTTCTCACTTTTTTTTGTTACCATTATTTACTTTTTTCTTAAAAAACACTTACTTTCTTTTGCTTTAATCCTATCAGGACATATGGAGATGGAGTATTTCATTAAATTATGAAGTATTTATTCTATTGTTCACTCACTCACCCAAACACAAAACAATTTAATAGATATACTTCCACCATTCCATAATAGTTGCTGCTGAATGTGACATATTGTGTAGAAAAATGTCACTATCAGTAGCAAATATTATAGAACGGAAAAGTAGCTTAAACCCCAACACAAGGAAAGGATAAGAAACAAGATATAAATACAAAGTCTTCTATTTTGGAGTAGTTTGATTGCATTTAATAATTGTGTAATATGAGCCTCAACATTTCAATGTACTTATGGTAGATAGATTTAGATTCATAATTTATGGCAGAAGTAATTTAATATTTTTACCAATAAAACCTAATCTTTTAATGAAATCCACCCAACTCATATGATCAATATTCATGTCAAAATTTCACACCACCCAATAAAGTAATAGAAGAGTAATAAATAAATAAATAAATATTAAGTATATATATAAATACTAATACATTATCTATTCACCAAACTTAACCACGTGAATGTTTATAAGTATTTTTAAACCTAAAGCAAAAGTTTATCAATTCATTTTGTAAATAACTTTGGTCTAGGGATTGTCTACTGATTATGCTGCGAACTGTTACGAAAATATAATTAATTTCTTAAATTAGTTTAAGCTAAAATCAATAGCAATTGTCTTATGAGAGAATGATATTTCTAGTGTCATGACATTGAGTAGTAAAATGACAATTCTATTTGCCTTCCATCTCGGTACCATCGCTGTGAACATCTATCCAATCAAAAAAATAAAGACTAAGGTTATGAGAAATAGTTTTATAGCTAGCTAGGGGTGGTGTTTAAAACATATCTGATGATATGGTATACACCTGATTTTATATCTGAATCCGATTTTGAACCGATTCGAAACACCTGATCCGAAATCAACCCGATGACGCGAATGAACATCTCTATTTATAGCCATGAAAAAGTGAAAAATCTTGATTTGCTACATTTATAAATAACTTAGTATAATCTAACATTTTTTATGATTTTTCTACAATAATCTCATCTATTGATTAACCATGAATAATCTCAATTTTAGGGGTATTTGCCTAGAGTATGATTGAGTAACCTGATGACCTGTTATAGAGGGTAAATCACCAAAAAAATGTAATTCAAAAATTAATGTAAAATTAGAGAAAACTTTTAAAAATTCACTTAAAAATTCTTAATAATTAAATAAATTAGAAATTTTTTAAAATATTTTCAACATTTAATTTTTTTTAATCTTTTTTTAAACAAAATAAAACTTGCTATAACAAGTCATCGGGTTACCGAGTTTACTCTATGAAAATATCCTCTAAAGTTGGAATTATTTATGGTTAATTATAAGTGAGATTATTATAGAAAAATTATGAAAATATTGAATTATTCTATGTAATTTTTCATTTAGAACTAACGTTATCTCAAAATTTTCAAAATAAATGTATGTTATCCAAATATATAATACCACATCAATTAAATTCTCACATAGGTTGAATCACATATCCTTCGGTCCAAACTTGCAAATTATAAATGTTAAGATTATTGGTGACTTGGTTCACCAAATAGTCAAAATAAAGTTAATGTAATTAATCTAGTATGTTAGTGTAAACAAGAAGAGGACACAAGTACATTGTTGTGATTGGGTGTTTGGATATCAAATAAGGGATAGTAGAGACTTGGTATGCAAGGTTTTGAGGGTTGTGGCACCTTATTTCTGACCAAGGATTGTAGTACAAGGTGGAGTATTGAAGTGGGGACCAAAAGGACACTCCAAACAGCAAGCAGCAGCCTACTGTGTAGCCGCTCGCCTGGCTGCTCGATCGAGCCAGGGTCGAGCCTTGGTCGAGCCACGTTTCTGGCAGCTTCTGTGTGTTCTTTTGTTTTCTATTTTTGGTTGCTTTATTGTGTACACCTGTTGTTGTCCCTTACCATGCACTTAGTATTTCTTGCACCAAAGTCTCATTATTAGTGCATCCTTTTTACCTTAGTTTTCTCCCTACTTTAGCTCCTATCTTCTTACACATAACCTCCATTGTAATACCTATCAAGTTTTGTATTTCTCCTTTAAACACATATTGAAATATATCCTAAGCTAGATGGTGGATGTAGCCAATTGGTGAACCACCTTAAAATTTTTGTCAAGTTTGTTTATTTATTTGTCATTCATCATTACTTGCATTATTTATTTCCTAAACTTTGACACAACATAAACACTCAACTTAACTTCACATACATTTTCATCCTTAAGTGAGGTCTTAGCCTCTCCTTTCAATAAAATTTAAAGTGTATATTCGTAACAAAACACGAATAATAATCTACATTGTCACCAAGAAAAAATTAGATGAATGAATAATGGTCTGTCTGGAAATTCTATTGTAATCGGATAATCTTTTATGAGACCGTTAGATCCATATATAATTAGTGTATTTTTAAATCTATCATTTTAGAATTACAAATATCTACTTAAAAATTATAAAGTGATCATTTTAATATTATAAATTGAAAACTTAAATTTAAATGTAGGCCAACTTTACCAAATAATTAAAATAGATTGTCATTCCGGTTGTACCCAATTTTTGTCACTTAAGTGAGTTTTCTAATTTATGATTTTTAGTTTTTCTAGGCAATTAACTTTTATTTCACCGGTTATATATTTAGATGATTAATTTGATTATTATTTTTAATTTTTTATTCTTAAATGATTTCTTTTAGAATAGGAGTAGGTAAATGTATTAATAATTTATACAATATTTTAAATTAAATTTTAAATAATTATCAATTTTATTATATAAATCTATGCACATGATCTATAAGCTTGAAAACTGTTATTTTTATTTTCATTTTGTGCATTTTATATTTTAATATATTAGATATTAGATATATATTTCATCTTAATTCTTAAATTAAATTAAATATTTTTGGCATTGACTATTGGCGTTGATTCACATTTTGCATAATGCTGTGGTGAATTAAGACTTTTTCTTGCTATATACAGTTCATTTATTTATTAATACACTAATTTTTAAATGAGACGGTCATACGGTGAGACCATCTCTAATGGGCTGGTTCAATATACATTTTTTGTCTTAAAATAATTACTTATAAGTTAAAGTGATACCTATAATTACTTTTTATAATATTAGAATAATGACTTATAACATTAAAACGATTACTTATGATTTTAAAGTAATCAATTGAAGAATAAACTATTATATGAACTCATGGTCCGGTGAAAATGAGATGATCTGATATAAGACGAGATGTTATTAATATGCAGTATATCTAATCTAATGTGAAAGTATAAAAATAACTTCTTGAGTAAAGCAAAAGCATATATAAGCCAAAACTGACGAAGCTTCACTTCATCACATATTTACATCATTTTCTTCACTTCAAATGGTGTTGGTTAAGGAACACTGGGTCCCACTTTTCCGCCATTAATTCAAGCTTCCAATTTTCCGCCCTCTTTTTTTAATTTTCTTTCACACAATCAATTATTCTCTGCCTCTTTTCTTCTGCTCATTCTTCGCCATTATTTATCGCGATCTGCAGGTTTTTCTTTATTCATTGGGACAATTGGCGCGGAAATTTCTACTGTTTAGGTAATAATGTTAATTTTCAATTTTATGCGTTTTTGTGTATGCTTCAAGTTTGGTGTATGTATTTGATTGCGTTGTTTTCTTTTCATCAGTTGATTTTTTGTGTTTGTTAATCAATGACCGTGTGAATCAAAGAGATTTAGTCTAAGTAAGATACTAAGATGTATTGGCGTTCCTTCTGTGTGATTATAGTGTTTTTGTGATTGTAATTAGTTTTGTTTAACTAATTGAACGCTTGTGAGGTTTAAGTGCTACCTTAAATCCAATTAGCTTAAATTATGCTGGAAATTGTCTTTTTATGTTGGAGTTAAAGTCATTTTAGCCCACCATTCACTCAAATTATGATGAAAATATGGATACTGTATTGTTCATGTTTTGTTTTTGCAATTCATGATGATTATTATCAAGAAGGTATTATGATTTTCGTTGTTTTAGCTTTATGTTGATTGTCTCCTGTTCAAATTTGTTCATTATTGCCTACATACGAGTTGTCTCACACTGTCAAACGGAAGGAGGATATGTCACTTTTTAATCTTGAGGAGGAACTCCCACTATTACCAATTAGTTTTAGTATTGAGTCTCTGTCGGGCATGTAAGTGGGTTATCTCTTCTCCTCTTGTTTGGGTTTCCCGGGCCCACTTCTTAAATTCTAACATTCTTCATGGGACAAAGTTTAGGGGCATTTATTTGTTGGTGATTCAATTTTCCACTGGTGAACATGTCCATAAGATTATTATTAGAATGAATGATGTCTCTTCATGAGGATTGTTTTTACATTGGTGATACTGAAATGTATTATCAGCTATTGCTTTTTCTTAATGGATATTCACCTTACAAGAATAGTTTTTAGTTCTCGAATGAAAGATCAATCTGTTAGTATGTTCGGAGTAATTTAATGTCAATAAGTAAAAAGGAAAAGAAGTTAGGTCCCATTCTAGGAGTTCTGCTACTACTATTACTATTCACTAGTTACTACTACAATACTAATACTACTTCAATCACATTATAAATTGTGGTATTTCCAAGCCTCTACTATTGTACGCATATGGTTGTTTATTTATCACTTATGAGCCATAACATAAAGTCATTGTCTATCACCGTTATTGCAATAATGCTATCAAAATTATTTTAGTAAGTTTCCAGCCACGTTGAAAGAATTCATTCACTGCTCATGATCGAAAGCTAGTGTAAATTCATAAGATGTGATTTTGAAGAAATAAATTGGTGTGCGCTTATGTCATTTTGGTTACACTAAGCTTATTGTGGGCTGTGGCTTTCATTTGATTTGACGGAGATGGGAAAATATGATCTACTATCTGTTGTCTATTGCAACTTGCAAGTTGTTAATGCTGAATTGTTTTTTTTTTTGTGTGTGTTTTTTTCCCTCTCAAGGCCAAGGCATATGCGGTGATCTGAATACAATCTTAAAAACTTCTAATTGCCTTTGCAATGAAGCTAATTTTTTCCTCGTATCTAGTACAATGGGGAAACTACGGAGTCATGTGCTGCTGGTTTCTACTTATGCTGCTATATTGGTCCGGAAAAGGAGCATTTGCAACATCCGAATATCTGATTGGGCTTGGGAGCTATGACATTACTGGGCCCGCTGCTGATGTAAATATGATGGGGTATGCAAATGCTGAACAAATTGCATCAGGGCTCCATTTTAGGTTGCGCGCTCGGACATTTATTGTTGCAGAACCTGAAGGAAACCGTATAGTGTTTGTGAATTTGGACGCTTGTATGGCCTCACAACTTGTGACAATCAAAGTGATTGAGAGGTTGAAAGCAAGGTAACATACATTTGTTAATTTGGATAATTGTAGTGACATATGTATATTTAAAGTCGCCCATTGCAAATGTTTAAGTTTTTGAAGAGTGGAATTTTTTATTTCAAAAGCATATTAGGTGGTTAGGGGGAAAAGCTGAGAGTTAATTCATTTTAAATTATGCCGAATAACTTAGTGTTATGAATGGTGCTAAGGAGCAGAAGCAATGAGCAAAGGAAGAAAAGTATTGAGTATAATGGGTTAAGGTGCAACTAATGAATGAGGAAGATAATTGCAAGTAATAATATGATAATGCAACAATAAATAAATAAGATTATGAATGGAGCTAAGGAGCAAAAGCTCTGAGCAAAGGAAGGAAAGTGTTCAATATTGTGGGTTAAGGTGCAACTACTAATGAGTTAGATCAATGCTGATAATAAGATGCTAATGCAATAATAAACAAACAATAACACCAATGTTTAACGAGGTTACTTAATTGGCTACGTCTGCCCCTAGGGCTTATGTTTTTTATTAATTTGTTTTTATAGGATAGAGCTTACTTGTGCACTAATGAAGAGATTAAAACGGAGATACTAAATAGCATGGAAGAGAATTGAGAGAGAGAGGGATAGAATACAAGAAAAGTGGCTAGATGAAGCACTAAATAAGTGTTTAGGCTTAGTTTACATCAAATACAAGTGCCAATAAGTATAGGCAAAGAGGAGGAGCAAACGGACAAAGTTGTGCCGTGAGGGGCTGCTTTGAGCAGCTGTATGCTCGTTTGAACAGCAGTTTCTGTCTTGCATTTGGCAGCAGCTCGTTCGAGCACTTGTTGGCAGCTGTTCCTTTGTTCACATTCATGGTCCAATATCATAAACGCCACATAACTCTCAAGCTTCTTGCTTCATTCTTTTCCCAACGAAACCATATCCATGACCTTGATCATGAAACTCATGTTCAAAAGTTTCTCATCAAAACAAAATTTCTCTTTTCTATGAGCATGGGATTGTAATCCATGATTAAAGTATCAAGCAACCTTCTTCCATGTTTTAAAACTCCAAAATGCAAGAGTCCAAAGCTTTAGCTAATATAAGCTAAGTCAAATTGGGTAACTTGAGTCACCAATTTCAACACCTAGTGTTGTATACTCATATGTGACTAACCAGAGTATTAAACTTTAAACAAGAAAGAAAAGATGAAGATATGTTTAAGCTGAGGATTTGAGGAATTATAGAGAATGTCATGAGTAATGTAGTAGTATAAAGGTTGAAGTTTTGGAGGGATGTAGATGGATTAGTTGATTATGCAATACCACAACTAATGGAAATAGAATGTTAGTGAAGGAAGTATAATTTAGCAAACTTTAATTGCCAATAATAAAGACATACCACATTAGAAATCTAATGCCCCTAAGATGTCAAATGACATACCACTATGGTTAGCAAAAAGACTTTCTTCAAGTTTTAACCCAAGAATTTAAAGGTTGGCAAATTTTTTAAGCAAAATGATTTTATTAATTTTAACGAACTCTTTTACCTTCCCAAAATACAAGTATATATGAAAGTAAAGAAAGACCTAAACTATCATTAATCTAGCGTATTACATGTGAAGTAGGGCAATCGTAACTTTTATGTGGAAGTTATGAAACTTCCTTCATCATTTTGTATATAGGAGGGAAATTATTCAACCATCTCCTTTGTTGCACGCCAAGCTGTCAAGTTGATATCTTATGAAGTTGGTTTGTATTTGAGTTCTTGGAGGGCAATTTGAATCACGAGAGTTAAGTATCTTTCTAGGCTTTACAAATATTTAAGGAGGGAATATTCAATTAGTCCCCCTTAGATGCATTGCACGTCCAATGCTTCAAAACTACCTCAACCTCAACAACTTTTTTCTTCTTGTTCAAATCTTCTAGGAGGGAAAAAGATATTAACCCTCGTTATATGGGCATGATAGTTAAAGTATCTTCTTCCGCTTGTCTTATGGTGCTCGACTTCTAATAGACTCGAATATTTCCTCGTGTTTCTCCTCTTATCTCTTCGTAATTTGCATTGACTTCACGTGAACTTGTTAACTAATTTTAACAAACTAATGCGTTGAAAAACTAAGATTTACAAAAAGTAACTACAATGTTTGATTGATACAAGTTTCAACCTTCAAAGATGAAAACACAATTTACGTAAACATTAAAAATTTCTTAGACAAATGTTTGCTATGATCTTCGCTCCATGTCTTACTCTTCTTTGGATCTACCATGAGGGATCATCATAGAACATAGAATAACCTACCTTGTTTTATTTGGAACTTAGACATTAGAAAATTGCATGAAGGGCTTGCTAACACTCAGAAATGAGCAAAATTTTGATCATATGTTTACTTATTAAGATGATTGACAAAACCTTGTTCAGTTGATTAATTGACCTAATGTTTGCTACTTCATTATGTTATCATCGTTTTTGAAGAAGAATTTCGATAGTCTTAATTATTTTAAAGAATTATGTTTGTAGGTATGGGAATCTCTACAATGAAAATAATGTTGCTATTAGTGGTATTCATACACACGCTGGTCCTGGGGGTTATCTGCAATATGTTGTATATATTGTAACGTCACTTGGATTTGTGCGTCAGTCATTTGATGCTCTTGTTGATGGCATTGAACAAAGTATTATACTAGCCCATGGAAATCTGAGGCCCGGATCAATCTTTGTGAACAAAGGTAAGCTAAGTTTTCTCTGCAACTTTCTTATCATTATTTTTGATTAATTAGGTGATAACTTGTCTTTGAATCCATTATCATGGAACCATTTTTCTCTATCTAGCAAAATCTTCTCTCAGTGTCTATCTTACATTAACACTTACTAGTACTTAATTATGTGATATGTCCTGCAAGTCGGAAAAAAATGTGGACATAAATGCATATGCAAAAACACTTGCAGTGCCACAAAAAACAACTTTAGCTGAGTAATTACGCGAATCACGGCAGACACTTAGTGAATTTTTGAAAAAAATATCGCGTAAGGGGAAATTTGAGCTTATAACTACATTTTGTTGTTGAACTACTATCATTATACAATAATATACCCAAGCTATCATAATTGCAATATATGAGGTACTTTTAGTGATAATTAGTTAATTTATTATATACTTATCTTGTTTGAAACTTTAACGTTTAATATGATAAATAACTATAGTTAAGTGATATGTAATGATTTAAGTTGATCGGTAATAATGAAATTTTAACAGAGTGATGTTAAAAGAACTTTTTCTAAAAGTTAAGGAAATGTTAGAAGAAAATTTTCAGTAACCTCTTCTCCACAAATAACATTGTACTAGTGACGTTAAACGTTACGTAACGATCAATGCAGCGTTTTAATTGTGAGAATTCATTTGATGTTATATAATGGGATTAACGTCGTGTTGACTCTCAAGCACGTTACATAACAGTGAGTGAGTGTTGGATCTAGGAATTTGGCGGAGGGATTGCATAAAATGTCACGTGTACTATAGTTTTGATTGAGGTTACAATCCATCAAGGCAGTAACTATAAAAAATCGACTCTAATATGATAAAAAATGCTATAAAAAGCCAAAGTTGAGTGACTAATGAATATAAACATCAATTTAGTTTTTAAAATTCCATACTAAAATTTGAATAAATCTAATTAGATTTTTAGCTTGGAAGATTTAAACACAAACCTCATACTATATACTTAAAGGACATATCAATTCATCTACCAATAATGTTTTCATTTTTATTCAATATAATAATATATTTTTTTAATGAAAAAAATAGGGGTGAGAGGTGCTATCTCTTGCTACCATATAGATTTGCCAATGATATTGATAACAACCATTACATAACTTAATGGACATATTTTTATTCCATGGTCATACCTTTCTAAGCTATTAATGCCTTCAAATAATTTTCAACAACCTTTTTGGAAAGAATGAACATGATTGGTTTTTTCTTCCCAAACAAATTATATAATTGTAATTATATGTTTCTTGGCTTACGAACTGTAAAGTAGTTTTCCAAGGGATGCACAAGCCAATGGCTTTTTTACTCTTGTCTTTTAGTTTTATGTTATTCACTTTGACATGGATGTTTGCCTTCACATTTTTCTACGACCACCCTTTTCTGTCAATTTATGTATCTTTTTATTTCAATCGATTGGCTGTGTTGTCTTTTTATACGGGGTTTAAAAGGGTACTTTTTACTGTGTATTTGTACTATACTCCTGTATTCTCACCTCTGCAAAATTATGCTACACGTTATACAGGAGAGATTCTTGATGCTGGTGTCAATCGTAGCCCTAGTGCTTATTTAAACAATCCTTCTGAAGAACGCAACAAGTACAAATATGATGTTGATAAGGAGATGACCCTCTTGAAGTTTGTAGATGATGAATGGGGGCCAGTTGGCAGTTTTAACTGGTTTGCAACTCATGGGACATCCATGAGTCGTACAAATTCGTTGATAAGTGGGGATAACAAAGGTGCTGCCGCACGATTTATGGAAGACTGGTTTGATGGAAAGCAAGGTGGGAATGTTTTTTCTGACGGATCCCATGCAGGATCAGAACGAATTCCCCGGAGGATTTCCAACATTATTCCCGAAGGTAACAATAAGCGTAAGTATCAAGTAGTACTTCAGTTGTGCTCTCAGAATGAGGATTATAGGTTTTCTCTCCAATGGTCTTGATATATAAGGCTGTTGATGAGTATGTGATGTCAAAAATCCACATCCGACCCAGAATGAGGATTTTAAGGTGTTATCACTTCTCTCTAATGGTCTTGATAAATAAGGTTGTTGATGAGGAGTATGTCATGCTCACATCCAACCTCCTTCATGCAGCTACTGATAAAACTTGATACTAAATTATAAAATCTTTTTAATGTTCCTTTATGCAGATCGCAAATTATTGGATCTGGCTGCTTCTTTTCAGGCTTCTTCTAGGAGAGAAGTGACGAAGTTCTTGAGCATTTCTAGGCGGGTTAGAAGTGTTCTTCGACAGGGTGATAAACCTAAATTTGTCTCTGCATTTTGTCAGTCAAATTGTGGTGATGTTAGTCCAAATGTTTTAGGTGCATTTTGCATCGACACAGGCCTTCCTTGTGACTTCAATCATAGTACATGTGGTGGGAAGAATGAGCTTTGCTATGGACGAGGACCAGGGTATGCAATCACCATTTTCCTTAAAGAACTTCCTCTAATATTGTGGGTATTTTTCAGTGTCCATGCTAACTTTGAAATGTACCTTCTCATCACAGTTATCCAGATGAATTTGAGAGCACACGTATTATTGGAGAAAGACAGTTCAGGAAAGCTGTTGACCTTTTTAAAACGGCATCTGAAATGATAAAAGGGAAGATTGATTTTCGCCATGCTTATGTGGATTTCTCTAAACTTGAGGTGACAATCCCTAAAGACGGAGGTGGTGGTGAGGTAGTCAAAACTTGTCCGGCTGCTATGGGATTTGCGTTTGCTGCTGGTACTACAGATGGACCAGGGGCTTTTGATTTTAAGCAGGGCGATGATCAGGTGAATAAAACTACTATGTAACTGTTCTAGTACTGCATTACCCATATCATACATGTGTTCATTGGTTAGTGCTCACAGTAAGTCACTATTCTTATGGTGCTTTTTGCTAGGGAAACCCCTTCTGGAAATTGGTGAGAAATGTATTGAAAACACCAAGTAAAGAGCAGGTTGACTGTCAAAAACCAAAACCGATCCTACTTGATACTGGTGAAATGAAGGTGCCTTACGATTGGGCTGTAAGTGTCTTCTTGACCGTATATAATTTATGACTAGGCAGTGTTATTCATTCTTTGGATGTTCAACTTTTGCTGAAGTACAGGCTATAACACATATTGAACTTGAATGTTTTACCGAAGAACTGGAATGTTTGTTCTGAAGCATTAGTCTTGTAGAGATTTTAGGTCATGAGTGCATAAGATTATGTAACTATTAACTAGTTCATTTTTTTTTGAATTCTCAAAGCCAAATCTGCATTAATGGGCACAAATAAAAATTTGGTTTGGTGAGAAGGATTATCACTACTTCAACTGAAGCTAAATTTAGAAAACAACATTTTGTTTCCCTAATTCCATTAAATAGCTTAGGTAGGGTTTGGGAATCGGGTGCACAACCTTAGCCATGTATAACAAAGTGGTTAATTTGACCCTAGATTTCACATAGTTTAATGAGCCACTTTACTATTGTCCATTATAATTATAAATCAAAGAATTACAAATCTTAGGCTCAGTTGAAATAGGAACTAAATTTAGAAAAAAAGAAAGAAAACAAAAGAATGAGAATGCAACCAGCTTGCATGTAATATGAATAATTAATTTTTACTTGTTGACAAACAAATGAGATTTTAGGTATTATGCTGTTCTAGGGTGTGATACAGTAAGTATATCCTTTGTGGACATTATTTAGTCACTATTCACTAGATTTATTTATCTCATAGAATTGTTCCTTGTGTGATTCTGTAAGTGAATCCAGTGATGATCTTTTGATCACTAGTCTTTCCTTATGAAGCTATTTCTTTGCAGCCTGGAATACTCCCTCTCCAGATTGTGCGAATTGGGCAGTTCGTTATCCTTAGTGTACCATCAGGTACTCATATAATTTGTTAATTTTCAGGCTTCCAGACATTTAGATTTTTGTTTTTTGAAGAAAGAATTATAATATGTCAAGACTTCAATCTTTTGGATTGAATCGTCCGTAAATCTTGGCATATATTCAGGTAATCTTGCAGCTCGTTTGTCAATTTGTTGCTATTGAGATGTTAGCTTCGTAAGATGTTGCAACATTAAGTTCTTTATGTTGTGTTGGGAATTATGATTTCATTTAAAAATCTAGAAGTGACTCAGTATTTAGCAAATTAAAATAAAAATCAAATTTAGATTTGAGTCGATTCCACCATTGCTGAGAGTGACTTTCCAAACCTTGTCATCCTCCAATTCTTCATTTATGATTTAATGATTGAAATCTACAATTTGAAATGAAATATTTGTTCCGAAACACAACCTTAGATAATTGGTTCAAGTATTGATATTGGGGGGAGAGTTTCTGTTTATAGTTCATCATGATTATTAGTTTGCCAGTGTCAGAATGTTTTGTTTCGGATTTGCAGCTGGGAATCTCCACAAAATTGCATGTTCATATTTGGCCAACACAAATTCTTAAGGGTCGATTCACGCCCACCCTGTGCACATATCTATTATAATAAATGTTATTTGAATTACCCTTGTTAAATTAGTGCCATGAATTTCCAGGAGAGTTTACCCTTCTAGTTTGTGGCTGTTGAGTTTACTTTAGGATAATGTTCTGTATGTTGAAGGGAGAAGACGCTTTTCAATGGTTTGGGATATAGAAGTACATTGAAGCATGTTTTTGTACACATCTGCAACATTATGATTTTATTTGAGCTTACACCTTCAGAAATTTATAGTTTCACACGCTTAAGGCCTTAACAACCAATAATTTGTTTCATTCCCTCTATTTATTTTTTGGTGGCTTTTGTTTTCCTCCCTCCCATCAGAGTTCACAACAATGGCTGGTAGGCGTCTTCGAGATGCTGTGAGGGCAGTTTTTACTAGCGCATCCAATCAACAATTCAACGGTCTTCATGTTGTTATAGCAGGATTGACAAATACTTACTCACAATATGTTACCACATATGAGGAATACCAGGTTCAAAGATATGAGGTCTGTTTTCCAAGCCATGATTGTTTGATAATGATTCATTGCTTTCTATGAGATAATGTTGTCTAGATTGAATATGCAATGAGCAATACTCTTTAGCGGCAAAAGAAGGTGTTGATCCCATAATTGTTAAAACCCCAATTGGACCAACTCCATATTTTATTTGTGAAAATTGCATTTACTATTCATTTAGAGTGACTTGAATTATTGTCTTATGAACTGGAATAATCTGTTGATATGCTATGACTATGTAGAATCGATAAAAGTAATGGTTATCGTATTAATGAGATTCAAGAAGTACAAAGATAGAAGACAAGCTTTCTAGAGGCTTGCATTCTCCAAGGAAATCAACATAAAATACGCTAAATATGTAAGCAAAATATCTTGCTATTATTGTGAAAATGGGGTCTAGAGAAGTTCAGAAGTACTCAAATATGTGTTTTTGTTGTTTTAATCCCTTACAATGTGACTTCACTTTATTTTTATCCTTAGGTATTTTTTTCCCATCTTGCTCTATCCATCCCCTTACCACATAGGTCTCGTTTACATTTGCGTCAATTCCTTATGCTGCACTATTTGAGAATGGAGGGCTTAATGGAAAAATATGGTTCCTTTAGAGGCAACTCTCTGATCAATAGATAATTGAGATGATCTATTTCACCTGTTGATCAAGGGACATCCAAAACTAACCCCCTCCCCTTCCAAGACCCTCACCACCTCCTCCAACCCCCATATTGTTGCTTACCAGTGGTTGATATTAATTTGTAGGGTGCTTCAACTCTATATGGTCCGCACACTCTTAGTGCCTTCATCCAAGAATTCAAGAAGCTTGCTACAGCCCTCATCCATGGCCAAAGTGTTGAACCAGGTCCACAGCCACCAGATCTCCTCGACAAGCAACTCGGCTTTCTCCCTCCAGTTGTCTTAGACATGGCTCCTATTGGTTCAAACTTTGGAGATGCCAAGTCGGATGTTCCCAAGAACGCAACATATAAAAGAGGTGACATGGTAAGTGTTGTTTTTGTCTCAGCCTGCCCAAGAAATGATCTCATGACTGAAGGTACATTCGCTTTGGTGGAGATGCTCCATGGAACGGACAATTGGGAACCAGCATATGACGATGACGACTTCTGTCTCCGGTTCAAATGGTCAAGGCCTGCGAAACTCAGTGCCCGGAGTGAGGCCACAATTGAATGGAGGATCCCAAAAGGTGCGCAACCTGGTGTATATAGAATACGTCATTTTGGTGCCTCAAAGGGCCTTTTTGGTTCTCCTCGCCACTTCGAGGGTACATCTAGTGCATTTGTGGTAATGTGAGACTGTTGTGTACATGTAATGTGATTATTGAGTTAACACCATGCTGGTGAATTTCTCAAGACAATAAGAAAAAATGCCTACTTTTTATAAGGAAATAGCAAGTTTCTAACTGAAATATTTATGTCTGTAGAGTTTGATATTTGTAGACCTATCATTGTATTCAGGCCGATTGCCAGGCATTACTCGGCATGATCGGTGATGAATGATAAGGAATCGCATCGGTGATTCTTCGTAAATTGAGTAGCACCCCCCAAAATCGTTACTCCTGGTCCTGAGCTACTAAAATTAATGGAGTTACTTTATAATTGACCAAATTCTATTAGCTGCGGGTCTGAAATAAGTATTGTTTTTTAATCAATATAGAAGTAATAATTAACATTATCAATTATAGAAATAGATTTATTTTTGTGTTAAATGATAAATATATAATTGTCAAAAACTACATACAAATATTCACTTTTTTGTCAAAAAGTACCTTTTCTTTTCATTGTTGTAAAATACTATATAATAAACTACATTTGTTTATCAAAAGCTCATAACTTACAGATTTCATACATATTTACGATTTTAGCCTACTTATAAAGGTAAAAAACTACTTAGTACTACTTATTAATAAGTTTTATTTGGTTGTCAAAACCTACATGCTAGAACACATTTCTTTGTCAAAATATAATAGGTGGTACTCCCTCCGTTCCAATTTGATCTTTCTATTTGGGTTTTTCATAAAGATTAAGAAAAATGGAATCTTTGGTAGTAGTGGGTATTATTTTAATTATATAGTAGTGGGAAGTAATGATTGTATTGGAATTATGAGAGAAAAAATAATTAAATAGTAGTGTGAAGTAATGATTGTGTTGGAAGTATGAGAGAGAAAATAATTAAATAGTAGTGTGAAGTAAGAAAAGTGGGGTTTTAAGGGGTAAAAGTGAGTTGAAAACTTTCCAAAAATAGAAAGTATTCTAAAGTGGAAGAACTTTTGAAACTACCCGTTATAGTAAGGTGGAAGAACATAAAGGAACGGAGGGAGTAGCTTTTGACAAAAAATGTATTTTAGCAGGTGGTTTTTGACAAAAGAATTTAAAAGTAAAAAGGAAGTTTTTGACAAAGTGTGAGTATTTGTAAGTAATTATGACAATTTCCCCTAATCTCAAACACTAGATATATTATTGACATATATTATTAAAATATAGGATCAATTATCAACTACAGCCTTGAAGTTTAGTCATTTTAGAATAAACAGCTTCAAAGTTTTTTTACAAACAACAGCCTTCGAATTACCAAACACGTCATCGATACAGCCACTTCACCGGATGACCTGCTAAATGACCGTTGCCCAGGGCAAATTACCTTTGACTTTCAATTAAATTAATTAATCTAACCTAATTAACCAATTACCCCTAATTAAACCCTTCTTCTCCAACCTCTCTTTACCCAATTACCCCCAAAATGACTAAACTTCAAGGCTGTAGTTGGTAATTGATCCTAAAATATATTTCCACTAACTTTATTTTAATATTTTTATACTCCTTATAATCCTCACATATTTTCCACAAGTCTTATACAAATATTTTTTTATTAGTTGTAGTCCTTATGTTTTTTCCACTAACTTTGTTTTAATATTTTTTTAATGTTTATGGAA
Organism: Amaranthus cruentus; assembly: GCA_019425755.1. Taxonomy (NCBI): domain Eukaryota; kingdom Viridiplantae; phylum Streptophyta; class Magnoliopsida; order Caryophyllales; family Amaranthaceae; genus Amaranthus; species Amaranthus cruentus. The sequence goes on along the minus strand of CM033458.1, from coordinate 7,938,446 downwards.
CCCACTTTTCTTCCATCAAATTTTTTATTCAATTAAATCATATATTTATTGTCTAAAATATTCTATTTTTTAATTCCTGTGAACATTGTTTATGGAAATTTTATTAGGGAGCAGAGCGAGTAACTTTTAATACATACTTCTGTTAATTCAAATGATTACTTCATTATTAAGTTAAACAACTACTTTATTGTCTAAAAATAACTACTGTATTAAGAAGAAAAAATTATCTAAAATAATCTAACATATGCTTGATTTTCCTATAATAATTTCACCTATGGATTAACCATGAATAATCCCGATTTTAGGGGGTATTTGCCTTTAGTAAACTTAGGTAACCAGATGGCCTACTATAGTGGTAATTTACCAAAAAAGTAAGTTGAAAATTAATGTTAAATTAGAGAAAAAAATTGGAAAATTTACATAAAATATCAGAAATATATTTTTCACTTTTTTTACATTTTTTCGACATTTTTTTTAATTTATCTTCTTTTTTTTGAAAAAAACGCGCTATAAAATCATTCGGTTATCGAGTTTACTCTAGGCAAATACACTTAAAAGTAAGATTATTCTAAATAAATTTTCCTATTAAGACTATAAATATTTATAAATAATAACTAAAACTAGTTCAAATGCATACTATAAATATTTATAATGCTTACTTTGATGATTAAAATCTACTTAATTAAATATACCTAGCAAGATTAGTTTCACATGCCTGTGAAAACTATTTTAAATGCCCACTATATTTATTGAAAATGCCTACTACTTATAAAGTTCTAAATACCTATGATCACTAGTTAATTTTATACTATAGTAACTTTTAATACCTACTTCAGTATATTCAAATGCTTATTTCATTAATTAAAAACACATAATTCATTGTCTAAAAATCTATCTATCTATCTATCTATAATCTATCTATAACTATTACTAAAACAAAACATTGCTTACATCATCACCTTTTAAAATCGCTTATGTGTCACTTTCTCATTGAAAATTTTTCCTCCAAAATGCAATGATGATGTCATTGTTATTATGATTATCTTTGACTTTACTATTTTCGAATTTTGAGTATAATAATTCATATTGATTATATTTTTACTTTTTAGGTCACAATTATTTAATGTATTAGAAAAATATATATTATATTTCATTTATTTCAATTATAAAATATGTTCAATTTTATTATTAAAGGAGTATTACTTGGTGTATTGGATATTTTGAGATGGTTAAAAACATAATATATTTTTATTAGGATTTATATTTGTTATTTATACTCTTAGTTACTTAATTGCGATGATTCATTCTAAATATGATTTATGTTGTGACTATCCTCATATAAGTCACTTATATTTTTTATGAGAAAAATATCTTTTTCGTTTGAACTATTATAAAATAATTTTACATATTTCTTTGTTATAATATTTGAATTTAAAGTGTGTTATTAATAGTAGTAATATTTAATATAATTAATGTAACAATTACTTTTGTTAGAAAAATTTAGTATGTTATTTTTTATTAAAAAACTCATAATTTCGTATTTTATACTCCATGTACAAACCATTTGCTCTTTTATTCAAAATAAAAAAAGAAAAGTATAAATGTAATTATATTAAATGTATAATTAATTTTTTATCTTTTGTTGTGATTTTTTTGTCGTGAATTAAATTTTCACAACCACCTGTGCGCATTATACAAAATAAGATACAATGTACGTAATGTATACAATTGTTCAGAGTAAAATGAAACAGGAGTATAAGTATAATGTAAAATTTATTTCTTAAAATTTTAATTTTTTAATTTATACAAATATATTAGAAAAATTGATAAAGTCGTGCATCGCACGGGCACTATCTAGTAAGTACTAAATTAAGAAACAATAAATACAACAATAACTATAACTAGTTCAAAATGCATATTCTAACTATTTATAATGCCTACTTTGATAATTAAAAATTACTATTATCTTTAAAACATACCAAAATTAGTTTCACATACCTATCAAAACTATTTTAAATGACTTCTATATATTCAAAATGCATATTCTAACTATTTATAATGCCTACTTTGATAATTAAAAATTACTATTATCTTTAAAACCTACCAAAATTAGTTTCACATACCTATCAAAACTATTTTAAATGACTTCTATATACTTATTAATTTTAACTTACTAAAACAAAACACTGCTTACATCATCACCTTTTAAAATCGCTTACGTGTCACTTTCTCATTGAAAATTTTTCCCTTCAAAATGTAATGATGATGTCATTGTTATTATGATTATCTTTGACTTTACTATTTTCGAATTTTGAGTATAATAATTCATATTGATTATATTTTTACTTTTTAGGTCCAATCATTTGATGTATTAGAAAAATATATATTATATTTCATTTATTTCAATTATAAAATATGTCAATTTTATTATTAAAGGAGTATTACTTGGTGTATTGGATATTTTGAGATGGTTAAAATATAATATATTTTTAGGAAATTCTCAAGGGTAGCCCCAAACTTTTGGCATTTCTCAATGGTAGCCAGTTTTTTAAACAATTCTCAATGGTAGCCCCGAACGTTTTAAATAATTGCTTCCGTAGCCTTTTTTAGTCAAAAACGTTAAGTTTCTGTTAAATTTGAACTATGGTAAATAATTTCTAACGTTGGTCAACATTTAAGACATTAACTCACCCACCCAACTTCATTTGCTGCTTTCACTCTTCATCTTCTTCTCATTACTCTATTTCACTCTTTGAAGCAAGATCAAAGAACACAATTGTGGGAGGGGATTTGAAGGTCGAAGACATTAACTCACCCACCCAACATCTTCTTCTCATCATCTTCTTCAGCCTTTCAAACATTACCACCAAATCATTGTCTGTCAATAACTTATATTCTTTCATCTTCCACAAATATTCAAACCTAGGGTATCTTGGTGTGGGGATGGAATTTAACTCACTAAATTCCCAATAATCATTGATAAGGTCTATAAGCATAACCTTATCAATGTGTTCTTTGATATTCAAATCCCCTCCCACAATTGTGTTCTTTGATCTTGCTTCAAAGAGTGAAACAGAGTAATGAGAAGAAGATGAAGAGTGAAAGCAGCAAATAAAGTTGGGTGGGTGAGTTAATGTCTTAAATGTTGACCAACGTTAGAAATTATTTAACCATAGTTCAAATTTAACAGAAACTTAACGTTTTTGACTAAAAAAGGCTACGGAAGCAATTATTTAAAAAGTTCAGGGCTACCATTGAGAATTGTTTAAAAAACTAGCTACCATTGAGAAATGCCAAAAGTTTGGGGCTACCATTGAGAATTTCCCTATATTTTTATTAGGATTTATTTTTGTTATTTATACTCTTAGTTACTTAATTGCGATGATTCATTCTAAATATAATTTATGTTGTGACTATCCTCATTACATCCATAACATTTTCTTACCAGCTGACAATACTGATATGCACAATCACAACAATTCTGATGAGCATAATCAGAGTATGATATCAGCTCCTATATTGATATTCCAGACATAAATTTCACTAGAGTTGTTCATGGGCGTGCTACCCACTAGGCCTGGCCCGCCCGGCTCGAAAAACGGGCGGGCATGGACAACGTTCTTAAAAAAAATTAAAGTTTGGACGGGTAATACCCGCCCGCCAAGATAAATGGTCGGGTAGCAACAATAAAAAATACCCGCGGGTATACCCGTCCGCCCACTTATTCTAATATAATATTTTTTTAATAATTAATTATATTAAGTAAATAAGTAATGCTAATTAAATTAGTAGTCTTATGTTTGAAATTTGGACTTTGGTCTTTGGGCTTTATTAGTACTATTAAACTATTACGGTACTATTACCCAATGTCCAATACCCATAGAAATTCCTAGGGTTAGAGTACTTAATTTTCTTCATTACTTTGTTTGCTTCGCCGTCCATTTACTTTTCATTACTTCAGTGACCAGTAGGTACCATACTACCATTCTTCTCATTTCTCTTCAGCCATCCATTTACTTTTCATTTCTCAATTCTCAAACTATCAATTATCAAAGCAACAAGCAGCGACTCCATCGTCTACATTCCACATTTCTGGTATTGTGATATTTTGTTCTTAAATCTTCATTTATGTACGAAAATTAGGGTTTTTTTTCGAAAATTAGGGATTTTTTCTGGGTTTAAAAACTAACCTAATCTGATTTAGTATTGTTGTGTGTACTTGTGTTTCATCATTTTGATTGTTATTTAGTATATTTACTGTGTTTCATACGAAAATTAGGTTTTTACTGTGTTTTTTTGAGCTGTGTTTTTACTGGATTTTTAAAACTAACCTAATCTGATTTTAGATTTAGATTTTAAAAATACTTTCTTCATACGAAAATTCTGTGTTTTTTTGAGCTGTGTAGTACACAAATTGTGTAGATCCGTAGGATATTTTAGATTTCTGGTATTAGTGTGTAGTGTACTAAATACAAACTCTCTAGACGTTCTCAAAATGATTTTTTTTCCGAGCAAGACATATGGCATCACCATCAGGTTGTTCTAACTCTCCTGTTGACTTGGATTCAGCTGCTAACAATACTGAGGAAGACTCAATTTCGAACGACGACAATGTACAAGCCATCAACAATCAAGGTAGAAAATTAAAATCACTTGTTTGGCAACATATGAAAAGAGATACTTTATAAATGGGAGTGTTCAAGCTACTTGTAAATATTGTAAATATTGTGATTTTAAGTTCAATGCTAGTCATAGTAGTGGTACATCATATCTTAAAAGACAAATCGATAAATGCCTTAAAAGAATGAATTGTGACCTTAAGAATTTATTGCTTAGTCGTTCTCCATTAAGTGGTGATAGTAATATTTCTTTGAAAAATCCAATCATTAATTATGAGGAAGTACATAGGTATTTCTGTTTTTATGGTTGGGGGAGCTCATGCCTTTCTACTTGTGAGAAACCTGGTTTTAAATACATGGTTTCTCAAATGTGTCCTCAATTTTCATGCATTAGTAGACATACTTTGAAGAGAGATATCTTTAGGCATTAATGACGAAAAAGTGATTGTTATGAATGAATTGAAATAAGCTCCTGGTAGAATTTGCCTCACGACAGATAATTGGAAAAGTGAACATACAGATGACGAGTATATGTGTATTACTGCACATTGGGTTGATGCTAATTGGAAATTGCAAAAAAGAATAATTAAGTTTGGGGTATTAGCACCTTCATTTGATGGAATTTCTTTAGCTGATGGTGTACTTTTGTACTTAAGTGAATGGAAAATTGACCATAAGGTTCTTAGTTTCACTGTTGACAATGGAACTTATAATGATTGTATGATTACTTCTTTGAAAAATCATCTTGATAGAAAAAATAGCCTGTATTTTGATGGTCAGTTTTTTCATTTGAGGTGTGGTTGTCATATTATTAATCTTGTTGTGCAAGCTGGATTAAAATCCATAAATGGCGTTGTTGCAAAGATTAAAAAGGTTATTAAACACTATAAACACTCAATTCCTAAGAAGAAAATATTTTACAATGTTGCCGAAAAGACAACAAAAAAGTTACGTGGGGATAACAACATCAGGTGGAACTCAACATTTCTTATGCTTGATCATTATATATTTTTTAGAGATGTCATTGATCATGTATAGTCGGGATAAGGACCTTAGTGTGTTTACTCTTTCAAAGGATGAATGGGATAAAGTTATAGAGTTACATGGGTTCTTGAATGTCTTTTATGATGTGACAAATTCATTTTCAGCTTCCAAAACCCCTACTTCAAATCTATATTTGGATGGTGTGTGGAAGATTCATAGATTATTGATAGAAATAATGGATGGTGACTATTCTAGTTATGGCTTAGCTACTATGATTAAGGATGTAAAAACAAAATTCGACTAGTATTGGTTTGATTATAATGTTATATTATCATTAGCTGCAGTTTTGGATCCTCGATTTAAGTTAGATAGAGTTGAATATTGTTATCAAAAGTTGTATGGGGAATCGTATGCTAGGGAGAAAGTTGAGCTTGTAAAGAGCACTTTATTTTGTTTATTTGATGAATATAAAGATCAAATTTGTGTTGCAAGTTCCCCTAATTTGGCCACTAGTGGCACTGCTCGCTTTCCAAGTGTAGTGAGTTGTGTGGCAGATCAAACTCAAATGGAAGAGGATCTAGATTACAAAGTATTCCTAAGTAAAAAGAGGAAGGTAGATGATGAAAAGACAGAATTAGCGTTGTATTTGGAGGAGAAAACTCTTGACTTCTCATCAAAATTTGATTTTTAGCATATTGGAGTAGGAGAGTGGATAGATATCCACACCTTGCATGTTTGGCTCGTGATATTTTAGCTATGCCTATTTCTACTGTTCCCTTGAAATCCACTTTTAGTATGGGAAAAAAGTTTATAAATCCTTAGAGAGCATCTTTAGGACAAAAGACAATTGAGTTGCTAGCTTGCTATGAAGATTGGTTGTGTTCAAAAAACCTATATACTTTTTCTTTCTTTATTATTAAAACTTAAAAGTTGAATATATTTTAAATATTGTTATTGTTATTATTATTATAATTTTTTTTTAATATATGGGTACTTTCTCAAGGTACATCGAATATGTTTAATTATGGTGAGCCATGCTTAGAAAAAGATGAAGAGGAGGATGAAAATGAAGATGACGATTGTGTTACCATTGACTAAGTATTTTGAGACTTTTTATCTATTTTTGAGACTTTTTATGTATTTGTAGTATTTTGGACAATATATTGTATTTTAATTATTATCAAAACTTAACTTTATATTTTGTATTGTATTTGTGATATTTGTGATATTTGTGATATTGTATTTCACATATGAGGTTCCTTAATCTATGGAAGATATTAAAACAGTATCTAGTGATCCTAGTCCTCTACCAACATCAACTTGTAGATATCCTCACAAATCCTACCATTAGCACAATTCAAAGTTCTATTTGGACAAACATAGAATGGTTAAAACTCATTCCAGTTTGTTGGTGGTGGTGGGGGGTGTTGTTAAGAATAAGGATCACAAGCATGCTACATAAGAGGATGAAGAAACAGGTTTGAGTTTTTCATATTATTCTGATCAAATTATTAGTTGTTGTCCAACTCTAATGAAGAATGATGTTGTCCTTGTAACTGTAGGAATATAGATGCGTATAGCGGAATTGCAAGAAACTATTTCTTAACACCTAAATAGAATTGTATGCATATCATAATATGAATTATCAGATATAAAAGAATATCATAACCTTGATGCGTGAATTTCACGTTACATAATCGGATATGAAATATAACAAAAAGAGATAATAGAACGTCAAATGTCGTTCCTCTAATGTTGGTCCACAAGCATCGAACGGGTCACCACGCATGCTAGTGCGGAATAAGAAAAACTCATTTTCTCATTACTTTTTAGGTGAAGAATATGAGTATGTAGAGAATATTAGAAATGATATAGCTTATCTAAAAGATGAACAAAATGCATCTATTTATACACCATGTATCACCTCTTCATATACTCATTACATGTAACCTTTACATGTCTTAATGTTGATACATAATGTTTGTTTTAATTCCTAATTAAAACACACAATTAAACAACTAGTTCTCTTCACATTTCAAGTAACACTTATGATGATTAACTACATGTTTTAATTCACAATTAAACATATATTCAATCTATGTATAACTCCTCATACTTTAAGTATCCAATGAGCATCTTATGTTCTTGGTGTAAATATATATTCGATCGATTACTTATATGTGTGACCTTATAGGACCCGATTATAATAGTAGTAAACTAATCAAATTAGATACAGATTATAGTTGGTTTCTAGCAAAACACTATGATCACCTAAAATAATCGAGTGTATTTTATCTCCATAATTTGTCCCATTTATATATAGCAATTACACTTGATCAAAGGACACTAATTTCCTTCAATCTCCCACTTGTCCTTGAACAAGTTTGTAACCTTAAATTCCTTAAGTCACTTAATGTCAAATTTGATAGCATAATGTTGACTCACATCATCTATACTAATGTTCAAAATTATTTCTTGAAATCTGAGTTTGAACTGTCAAAACAAATGATTAACTCTTTAATCCATTTGAGCACGGTCATGCATTTTTAGTTTTTACTCTTCAAGAGGCCAAAGACACCAGTCCTAATTAATAGGAGGACTTATCCAGTCTTGTATAACTAAAACTCCCACTTAACTTTTAACAAACCTGAGCATTCCCTTTATAGCCTCCTTTTACGGCACAACGTTTGAGAATATCAAGAGGATACTAATCATTATATGAGAATAGTGTCATACTCATGTCAAAGGAATCCACTACATATAACAATGAAATTCTCCAAACATTTTTAACGAACATCAAGTAGGTCAGTCCAATATGTATCTCTATACATATCTATGTAAATGACTAGACATCTTTATGTCTTTATAGCCCATGAAACTGCGCTATCAATCAGCTTACAACTAGTCCACAAAGAAGTCATTTATGTCCAACTTAATGATTCAGATTAGGGACAAAAACTATTTTAAATAACTTCGGTTCACTTATAGGGTTTCATTTATCAAATCACATATTTGACAAACCTATCGAATGTTATAAAATACTTTGGTCATTTTATTTAATACCAAACCAAGATTAAATAAGAACAATAATTTTATTGATAAACATAAACTAACATATCAAAGTGCTTTAACTTTGTGACTAATTTTATAATAATAAAATAGTGCACAACTAAAACAACTCTCCTATATGTTTGAGCATCAAAACTCTTGTATAACTCTTTATACTTGAGTTAGGACTATGGTTTAGTTAATGGATATAATCCAATAGAATTTTGCATACTTTCAAGTTTTCTTAACTTCAATTGTAAATTAGCTATAATGCCATGTTTGAAACTCTTTTAAAACTAACATCTCTTTCAGAGTAAAGGCAATAACCCGATAATAATCAAAACCGCCTTTATCTTTTAGAAGCTAGCATATGTGTAACTTTTACACTCTTATTCAAACTCATCTATCAAACTAAGAACTTATCTTTTAGTCCTATTAAGGTACTACAAGATGTTCTCAATCATTACCCTATGGTCATTTTAAGGACACGACTAGTTTCTTCTCATCATACTCAAAGCATAAGAAAATTTTAGTCAAGCACGTACCATACATGATGGATTCAAAGGCCAAAGCACATGAAATCCTAAACATCCTCTTAAGCTCCACATATATCATTCGACATAGTTTCTTACTATGACAAATGCCATGAGACATGGGTTGGAAACACTTCTTAAAGTTATCCATTTTAACTTATCAAAGATATTTTCAACATAAGCTCTTGAAAAAGTTCAATTATCCATCTAAATCTATCTCTATAAATTTGGATGCCCAAAATGTACGAAGCCTCTCCGAGATAGTTTATAAAAGAACAACTATTATGTCAAGCCTTTTAACATACTCGAATATCGATGCATTGTTCCTTATAATCAATATGTCACCACATACAATACTAAGAAAAACAATAAAACTCACACTATCATTCTTGCATACACAAGACTTTTTCGAATTTTTAGAAGAAACAAAACTATTTGTTTTACCTCTCAAAACGAATATCCCTACTCCCGGATGTTTGCTTCAATTCACTAATGAACTTCCAAAGCCTACATATCTTCCTAGAACTTTTCAGAATGTACAAAACCATTAGTTTGTGTCATAATATTGTAACATCCCAAAGTTTAACTCGGATCGTTTTAAAAGAGAAAACGACTTTTTGAAGAACTAAATACGGCCCGAGTCAAACCAGAACGTTAAAAGGATAGTTTAAAACGGATTTCATAACGAAACAAAGCTTGCGGATCAAGTTCTATTAGAGTTATTATGATCTACTAAACATATAGAAAAACTTAGCAGCGGATAAGTTTGTAAAGGTAAGTCTACTTATTACAACTTGAGAGCGTCAACGCCTCATAAAACCAAATATTCAAAAATACGAAAACTTAAGTTCATAACAAACTCCTGAATCTAGCAATTTATTTCTCCAAGGGTAATCCTCACTCCCCATACCTGCAATTTAACTTACTGCTAGTCATTATCCAGAAGGAAACGACATCATCGCAGGATCGTTAAGACCAAAAGTACACGTCAGCTAGAACTCGCATATCATTCAGAATCGTAAAATAAATTATAACAAATTCATGTAACTATTAGTCAGCCATACTGCTGTATTCTTTTCCAGCCATACTGCCGGTTCAACTCCCATCACCATGATGAGACAATACCTTAGGGGGAGCTAACCCCTAGGCAAGTCTCTACCATAGACACACGTCTTACTTCGGTGCCTATGGTTAAGTATGCATACCCCTACGGTGGCTCATAAGGCTCCATATGCCGCGAGTAGTTCATTCCACCAATTGACGTCATACTACGTCCACTTTAAAGTTAGTGAGGTCATACTACCTCTGCTTATTAAAATAACATAAAGTAATTTACTTACTCAGAAAAACATCATCATTAATTGTTCTATACGCCCATACTTTACCTTTATTACCGTTAACATATGGTACATAATATATACTACAACTTCGGTGCGTGTACGTACCTTGACCAAGCAAACAATTCACAAACGTCTTAATCAATTCCCGGTCACGAATCGGCTTCCTACAAGGTTCAACCGTATTCGGAAAATAAGCACACATTCATACTTTCCTCAAATCGATCATAACACACACATACAACTACCACCACACTTAAACACTACACATAACATGCATATTCGTCACATTGTCATGACATGTTATACACCCAAAAAAAACAGCATATGAAACTGTCCAGAAACCTTTCTTTACACTGTCAAACTGGAAATCCGACCTCACCGTTGCGTCCGGAAGGCATCAAAACCCCGGGTACCAATTTTCATGATTTATAACATAGCATAAGTATTTTTAACCTAATTTCAAAGCCAAAATACTTCCAAAAACACCCTTTTTTACACAATTTTTCAAACCTACGGGATTTTGTCCATTTTTATTAAAACTAGTTGTGGGACCCCGTGCTACGCACGCGGTCCCCCAAGTTACACTGTCGTATTTAATAGTGTTATTTTATATATTTTTATTAACAATAATAATATGAATGCAAAAATACGAATGTTAATGTGTTGCAAAGATGTAGACGCTAGCTGAAGATGTATCTTAAACTGAATACAATATGCATCAGCAGATCAATGCTTTAAAAATTGGTGTCTTCACACTATCACTTCCGCTTAGCAAATCCATACTAAAAGAAGACAGTGCAAATAATAGACAAAGCTAATGATGAAAAATAACCAAATATATAAGGTTGTACAAGCTGCACTAACAATATGGGTCTTGAATTCACACTTGATAGTCAAAAGGAGTATTGTTATACCTGGAAGTTTTGGAACATCAAGTCTTTCACATAATACAAAAGCAAAGGTAGTACTACATGTTCAACAAATAGTTAAGCAAAATGAACATGGTTAGAGCTTCTAACAACTGGAGTTGCCAAACAAATGTCCAAAAGAAGGCAACAATATTAAAGATAGTGTTTGAAAAGCTAATATCGTAGACAATTCAAGCATTGAAGTCCAATACATCGGAAGAAGTAGTTGCATCCGAAAAATCTAAGCTGCGCTTCACTGTCTTCACGTTCTTTGATACAGATGATGGTTGTGGATCATCAGAAGGAGCAATAGTTAATGGAGCTGGAACAATTTCCTGTGCTGAATGAGTATCGGTCTCAAGTTTAAGTGATGCTGATGATGATTCTGGAGCACATGAAGAAGTAGCATCAGTTAGTTGACCTATTACACTTTCTTGTGATGAACGAGTATCGGATGGTTTGCAGGGGAATTGTTGTGGATTAGGTGAAGTATCTGGTGCAAGTGCAATCGATTTTAGAACCCACTTCAACACACCACATTTAGATAAAGCGACAGTTGGACCAAGTTGTATCTCAATTGGTTTCACTCGGAGGGATTGAGCAATGTCTTGATAAGATACAATATGTTCCTGTTTATTGAAGATAAAGTAATAGTAGTAAGTGTACTAATGATTAAAGTTACGAATTTGTGAAGCTTAGATTTGAGAGATTTTTGCCTTACATCAGTAACAGGACTATATAGCTCATCGATAGTTTTTCCAAATAGTTCTGCAATGGTGTCATTGAATGCAGTGAGCTGAATAGAGCCTGTGCTATCATGGGCATCGAAACTCAGCGCTAATCTGATAGATGGCAAAATAAAAAATTGTTTATGAGAGTTTTGCAATAGATAAAGCTGTACGTATTGATTTATGAACCAACCGTGGCTTAGCGATGCTGTCTTTCTTGTGGCACCATGGACATTCAAAAACTTCATTTCTTTCATTATCTGTCTTTTTATTGCATTGATCACACCCAACAAATTTTCTTATATCGTTGTAGCTACAATTCTCAATCGATGCTTTTATCCAGTGGTGCTCTTCTTGAATAGTGTTTGCAGCCTGCTCAATTATAAAGGGTTAGTTGTACTTGATTGATACTACGTCTAATTGTATCTTATAATGATTGTTATAGGATATATATAGCGAAATTATAAAGGGATATAGATAATAAACTAATATTATTAAAAAGCTAGATTTAATACCGTCTTGCTTTTGATGAAGGCAATTGTGGTTGGCTGCCTTTGGTTTAAGGGCATGCGGGTGTTCAAGATTTGTGTTTTACGCTCGCGAAGCAAGGATCCATGAGATGAGGCCCTATGTAAAGAAAAAAAAGAACATGTATTGAAGGAGATATATCACTTTGTGTGTAAATGCATTTTTAGAATTGTTGATAGATTGTGTGCTTTACCACTGCCTTAGGGAATCTGCTTTTTCACCATTTGGTGCTGGTATGATTAAAGTCGACATCGTAGTTGATAGGCCAAAACCTAATAATTGTCAAAGATAATTATCATAGCACAAATGAAGATGGGAATAGGTTTATTGAATATTAGAGTAATAACGGGAATGAGTTTATTGAATATTAGAGCAATGATTAAAGTTAATTATCATCGCACAAAAAAGCAATGATAGTAAGTATACCCTTGTGAGATGTAATCCTTAGAGATGTGAAACCAACGATTTCGTTTTCTGCAGGTTTTGTTTTAAAGAAGTCTGCCATATCATTCCATGCCGAAATAGTTAAGGGCTGATGTGAGCTGCATGAGTTAGCAAGAAAATGGGTGAAAAAAATTTGTCACTGAAACAATAGAATACACTATATAAATATTTTTAAAAAGCTAAAGTATGTAGCACTATACCTATGATCAGTGATAATAATTTCTGACACGCTGTTCTGTTGCTCAAACGCACCTCTAACCATGCGCTTGTCTCCAATGAGAAGAACAACACCAATTATATCTAAATAATTAATGAATCATAATAAGTTACTTTCTTGATGTAACTATTAGATATAAATGATACTAAAACTGTCGATTGTACGTACCAAATCTATCATAAGGACCTGATGTTCTAGGAATAGTTGCTATTGAATGATAGACTGGACCGGAAGCTTGTGAAGGGGAACCAATGGCTTGAATTACAGTTCGATTACTGAATGTCATTTGATATTCCCCAGCTCTGGTTTGGTACCTTTCGTCAACGGCCTTAATTGTAGGATTCGAAATCAGATATTCATGATTCTGTTGAATTAAAGAATCATAAGCTTGTATGTCATCTTCGAAGAGGGTTGCTCTCATAACATCGCCCTAATAATAGTAAGGATGGAATAACAGTTAGGTAAAACCAGTGTAAAAAGGAAGGTTGATTGAACGAAGAAGTTGTTATTGTTTTGTGTATATACCTTTTCATCTTGCAGTAGAAGACGTTGGTACTTCTTTTTCCCCGGAGATTGAAACGGTCTGGACTTCTCAATGACTTTGATTTTAACTTTATGTATTGCTGATGTGTTTGCTAATTCATGCAAAGTAGAATACTTTTCCTTCATGTCTGCATTGTCACAGTAATCAATTATTCTACACTAATCTGAGGCAAAAGCTGCTAGTGCAGTAGCTAATGTTTAATGGGGAAGCCACCTTGGAACACAAAGTACTGGTGCAAGTGTTAAGTCTTTATTCATGTAACTAAGAAGTAGTGGTTTACTACGGTATTTAAGATATTAATGTTTTGATTTGTTCTCTTTTTAGCTTTGATTTGTTCTCTTTTTATTCTTAATAGATAATAGATAATAGAAATAGGATATTTCTATTCAAAACATGCCAACTTCTGGGATAGGATATTTATTTCATGAATATTCTATTCAAAACATGCCAACACTATAACATGCAATCAGTTCTAATGGCAGGAAATTTAAGCAAACAAATAAATAAAGCAATACAATATAATGATTATGACGAAGTTGAAGCTGCATTGAGCAGATTTCAATTGCTGCAAAACTATCTCTACAATTCAATTAACAAATTTTAATAGTTGTTGTTTAGAATAACTAACTCTATTTTTCATATATTATCTCATAAAGGTGCACAGGAATCCTCAGTTGCATCACAATAATGCTCATCCACAAAAGTTAGACTCTTGTTTCAATGCAAAAAAGAGTTTCAATGTCCACCAGAATATGTTTTAGACCTAAAGGTGCACAGGAATCCTCAGTTGCCTCAATTCAAGAGTTGGTCAATGATTTCAAAATCTCATAACTCAATACACTTGTGTAACTTAACCATATATAATTTCAAAGTATCATAATTTTTTAGAACAAAATACAGCATCATTCAATATCACATGAACTATAAAGTTTGCAATTGCTAAAAGGTTTTATGTGTAGCCATTAAACTACAAAGTCTATAAGCATATCAATAAAATGTAAATGTGAATGATAAAGAGAGCAAAAACTACTAATAAGTATACATCATCAAAATCAGAAAAGGAAGATATCATATTTTGCAAAAATATTCAAGTCATTCTGATGAATTTATATTAATGCTGTACACAAGGTTAGAGCTATAGAAAAGAAGAATTTGTAGTTTGAACAGACCTTTAAACTCATGATCGATGATAAGAATTTGTAGTTTGAACATAAAAAAAAACAAGCCAAAGTAAGCTAAAATATAAATGTAGTTTGAACATAAAAGAAAACAAGTGTATGCATACCTAAATTTAGTTGAGAGTGAAGTTGCAGCAATTAATTTGAAAGAACTACTTTGAGTTATGTGTATACCTTTTTAAGTGCAAGAGTTTATGTATGGTTGTAGGATAAAATATAAGTGAAGACTTGGATTTTATAGATAATTGGTAGTTAGGTAAAATCCAGTAACACAGTAAGGCAAAAGTATTCTGTCAGAGAACTCAGAATCATGTGCAAGTGCAGTTGTGTATCTAGTTACTTGCAAGGTATTGATTTTATGGAAGATACTAAGCAAAAAGCTGTGCAAGAAACACTGTAGGCTGTACTTTTTTTTAAAACTACAAGCAAATTAAAACTAAATTACACACTTTACATAAACTATGCAACTGCTTTTTTTTAAAATTGTCCAAACCAATTAGCATTCAAAGTTAACAAAAACAATGTGACATATGAACAATAATCAATCAAAAAGTAGAAATCAGTAATGCCATCTAAAAATGAAATGAATGACCCTTAAATTTATAGTCTTAAGAAATCAGTAATTATATGTGCAGCTGATTTCTTAAGAAATCTGTCTGCATTACCTTAAATAATTATTTATTTCACAAATTGCTCAATATTACGCACTTCTTGAAATAGGGGAATTATATGATGCGATGATATCTAAGTTTCGAGGGACTTTCTTTGTGCTTGAGCAAAGATATCATCATCATTATGATTATGATTAGTTGTGTTGGAATCACTGATTAAGAAACACTGATTTGATGAAAATGCTCATCAACCAACAGAAAGCAAACAATTTAATGTTTCTTACCATAAAGTCAATCCAGGAACCAGCACGTATTTGCCAAACAGTATGCATGTAACTCAAGTATTGATGAAAATGCTCATCAACCAACAGAAAGCAAACAATTTAATGTTTCTTACCATAAAGTCAATCCAGGAACCAGCACGTATTTGCCAAACAGTATGCATGTAACTCAAGTTAACGACGTGCCAGGATATACTTTAATACTCGAATTTTTAGACAACTATCTGTGCACAGCAAAAAATTAAGGAGTCCACAGCATTGATTTGCAAACAAAAACTATATATACAAAAATTCAAAAACAAAAGCATCCCTGATTGATTTGGTAAAAATTCAACTTAATACTCTGCTTACTTTAGAAATTTCAAGTAGATGTGATCGGCAAACTTTTGCTGATTCCTAGGATCAGCCTATCACTATGGATTACGGGTGGATTGAACCACAAGACAATGTACGCGGCATTTATGAAGCAAAACAACGGAGAAACAACATTAGCGATTTTGACATTTAATCGGCATTTACATTTTACAGAACAACAAAGTGTTGTAAAAGCATGAAAAAGAGTGCACAGAGATGGTGATAGGAAAAAAAGAAAAATCTAGATTGGTACTTACCCGCCAGATAGAGAAAAATACGATTTTATCTGTGTGACACTCCAAGAACAATTTTGTCCTTGCGACTCTTTGGTTGCCTGCTCGAAGAGAGCACAAGCTGAAATATGAGCACCAGCTGATTGCCCAACAAGATAAATCCTATACCCACACAAGTAAAGGTCTTGAAAAATATATACCCCACTCAAAATAAGTTCTTCAAAAATCACTTACCCAATAATCCAAGCTCCACCGGTTACAAATATTACAACTGGCTTCTTTCCATCAGGATTTGTTAGCAAGTAAAGGTCTAACCTGAATTTAAAGCAAATTATCAATTTGAAATAGGGGCCAAATAAATGAAGTAAGAGTAATAACATATATTAATCCCAAGATTCACTCGTCTAGGAAAAGTGCGATAATACAACAATAACAATGCCAAAGTTTAAGCCATTAATCCCATACAAAGGGGTTGGCTTCATGAACCGATAAGCTTCCTATTTCTTGGTTGATCTCAAGGGTGATCTCAGTGTACCTGTACTTTAGAAAGTATAATGTTAGGCAAATTTGCAGATTGTTGAAGAATGTTGCGATCAAGATCTGGTTTTAGTGAGCCAAAGGCAAATGATTATAACAACATTCTCAGCATAAATTGTCGCCTTAATCCATACCCAAAAAGCGATGGTTAAAACTGACTTCTTGCGACAAACGTAGAAACGGAATCCGGGAGACCACATTGGAACGCTAAGCCGGGCGCGGCACACAAACCCCAACATCAAATAAATACGGTTATTCAAAAATATATTGACCTAATCTCGTTTTTAACAAATAATTGAAGGAGCAAATGATTTAGGGGGAAGAAATTTATGAAATTTGGTACATTAATGATATGCAAACAAATTCTACTCCACTCACTTTTTCCTCTCAACATTATGTGGTGTTGCCCAAAAATCTCCCCCTTACCTGCTTTTATTTTGATATACAGTTTTTAAAACTTTTCTTGCGCGGTTTAAAAAAATCCCCATTTGAGCCGGTTTTTGGTTTTTTGCGCTAGATGATGCATTCATATTGGCATGTCTCGACCCGAGTATTTGGCAAAAACCAACAATCTTTAAAAATCACAGAAGCTTGGGCGACAAATGGAGTCCCCCGAGACTTGTACTTTAATTTTAATGAGGAGATTGTTTTGGTTGAATATACGCGCAAATCATACCCTTTGGCAAAAAACCAATTTAAAACTTCAAAATAGGAAACCTAAGGCGGGAAGTAGAAAAGACACTAAACTTCCACCGGGGTGTGTGGCGGCATCTTTAATTTTTTAAAACACCCCGGATTATCCCAAAAAATCCACAAGGTCGCTATTAAAAACCCACAATCACCAAATTCCAAAGCCATGCTCAAAACTTTTAAATTTATAACTACGGGATCAAAGAAGCCAGCGACAGGAAAAAAATTAAAAAAAGGGAAGGTTTAATTTAAACCAAAAATACAAAAAAACAAACCTAAACCATCAATGATGAATAAGTAACCCCAATGAAAGTAATTCTTGTTGTAAAGATTATGTATTTTGCGTCCACATCCTTTCTAAAAGAATATATCTTCAATGAAAGTAATTCTTGTTGCCAAACATGCCCATAAATTAGTTCACTTTTGCATCAAAAGCGATTCTCGGAAATTGTGGCACAATCCATACCAAAACATGTAACTAAAGGCAAACCTCTTGCGGCAATTGTAGGCGAATGGAACCACATTGTTGTATGAACTATTATGCACCATCTTCTATATTTAAGATTCCACTGCATACACAATTTTTTTTGTTTTATTAAAGGAATTATATACGAGCAATAGTATAATAAAATCATGATATATTTTTAACATTCCAAAATGGGAATTTGTTTATACATACATTTTGCGCATAGGAACAATCTCCATTTCAAGGAAGGTTTGTAGTCTATTGTGAATTAGTAATCATGCAATCCTTTATACCTTATCAAAATATAGTCATATAATACGCTTTCTTTAAAGAATCATTGTTGAAACCCTTTTAACACGTGATGTTGCCTTCTCTATTTGAACTTTCGTCTACACTTTATGTTTGTCCAACTCACGGCGAAGAGATTCACAGCGTCTACTACTCCATGGAAAACATGGTTGTCGAGATATAAACTCCAACTTCGTAGGATTTGACCTTGTGATTTATTTTATAGTCGTTGCTGAGCCTAACTTGATTGGGAAATTGTAATCCTCCGAGATTGGAATGGGATACGCATGATTACGAGAGGCTCGAGATTAATCGCGCGGCAACATCCGCACTCACCCTTTGAGAAGTTTGTAGAAATCGCATTGTATAATATTTGGCATCGATTTTTGCAAATAAGCGCTTGTGTCCTTACCGGCCGCTTGATGGATCAAGTTCTTGCTCACAAAATAGTAGGCGATTCGACTTCAAACAATTCATGTAGGACTAGTCCCTCAAGGGACAAAGTGTATTCAAAAACTCGATTGGATAAATGTTACAATGATCATGATAACGCTGACCAGAAGCTTTATACGTACATGCGTTTCCAAAGAGCAGTCGACTGACTTTGAATTGATCAAATCAACATCTTCATTCAGAGGTGTCAAGTGCTGGCGTTAGGCAAAAGATTGGATTGATTACAACGAGTGAAATAGGGATACTTTACTTGCAATAGATCCTCGAGGGTTCGCGGTGATTCTCCACTATTCAAATTAAAGCTCTTTGGAATACTCATTTACCCGCAAATTTGTTCCGTTCCAGATTTACCTAATGCTTACAAAACTTGGAAAATTCCGGATCTTCGAGCTCGGCATATTTCTTTGTTAGTTCAAATGGTGAAAGAGGCCGCAAGTGAGACTAACAAGGCCGTAACCAATTGTGCTTGTTGTGATTTCTTAGGAACAATTGGAACCATTTGGAAGTCCACCAAACGAACGACCTTACTACCAAAGGCCGTACATCATAAACATAATCTGGTAAAAGAAATCAAGGGACTCGATGTTTCCAGCCATGGAAGCTTCATCCCAAATGATTAGTGAACTTTCCTTTATAAAGAGCGCGTGAGACTTGATTGCTTACAAACTGTTATGTGAAGGATTAGCCTGATCAGCGGGTAATTTAACACAGAATAGAGCTGATCTGCAGCCGGTGCTATTTGGAAGACCGCAAAGTTTTTGTTGGAGCTTAATTTGATTGAAACGGCGTCCTTGCATACGTTGCAGTACCAGAAGGTCTTGCCAGTTCCCACGGGCATCGTAAAAAGAGCCGGATTTTCTCTTTCACATGAGATATAATACACTTGTATGCGATCACGTTTTCTCATTGTTGAGTTGTTTCCTTGCAGGATACATTTACGTGGAATAGGAGCATCGAGTGCATCGATACATCTCTTGTCCTTTGTACAAAAAATATCTTGGTGTTACGAAGGTGTTTATAAACCATAATCTTTAAGACTTTTCCCAGTATTCTCTAAAAGAGCTGATTGATTGTAAGTCAGAGATAAAATTTTGTTAGGTTGGCCCTGGATGCCTACGCATAATCTTCGATAAGTAGGAACATTAAAGCCTATCCAGCACGTTGGTAGGGGACTTTCAGGTTAGAAACACAAGAATTGTGGCAAACAACCTTAAGTAAAGCATAAGGCATTTTATGCGATAGCGAGCTTCGTCTAAGCATCGATCAATCAATCCATCGAGGTTCAACTAAACCGGTTTCAGCTGAGGCTTCATGGAATGTTGAACATTTGTGGCCGCGTCAGCGAGTGAGATCGAAAAGAGTATGGGCCGACAGCGTCTTAACAACTGTCGTAAAAATGCAGTTCCGCACCTTGGGCGTTCCCAAAAAATGTAAGTCGACGATCGATGTGCGCAACTGGGTTTTCGAACTCTTGCTTTGTGCATGCCAAAACATGATGCTCGGCAAACCAGGAAGCAATATTTGGTTGTGGTTGTTTATAAGAAAAGAACTTCGGTCAAAGCGTTTAGCTTTCTTGCATTTTACTGTGCGGCTTTTGATAAACAAATGCCTGCATATTAGACTAGTACTCGAAAAGGCATAGCCGATGGTTTCATATCAAGGTTCAAAACCAAATACTCTCCATGCGTACACAGAGGAGCTAAA
This sequence comes from Amaranthus cruentus, assembly GCA_019425755.1. Classification (NCBI taxonomy): domain Eukaryota; kingdom Viridiplantae; phylum Streptophyta; class Magnoliopsida; order Caryophyllales; family Amaranthaceae; genus Amaranthus; species Amaranthus cruentus. The sequence continues at coordinate 7,917,758 of CM033458.1, read as the reverse complement.
TGCGGATTGGTAATGGCGATCTCATCAACCACTTGTTGCATGTGTGGTTAAAGCTGAGAACTCCCTAGGGTAGTGATGCTTGCATTGAGGCTTTCCATTTTGTACTATCATACAAGCGCACTGTGGATCCAATGCTCCACATGGGCCATGCATCATATGGCGCAACACAATGCTTCGTAAATACGGATTAGAGACATCTGGTATCTCAGCATTCACATATTCATCAAATTGCTCTGGGTACCTAATTTTCGAAGAAGGTAGCAAAATAATAAGGAAATGAGCATGTGGAAGACCACGCTTTTGAAATTCAACAACATGTATCATTGCAGCTGGTTCACCAAAGAGCTTTTCATCTTTAAGTTTATTTTTCAAAATCACTAACTTAGCTCTAAATATTCTAGATACTAACTCTGGTCTATCCTGAACATTTTCACCTTCAGCTAACTCTTGTGTGATTTCGATCCACTTTGGATTACAAGTGATAGTAAGGAAGACATCAGGTTTGCCGTATCTTTGCACAAGTGCCATAGCATTCAGATATCTCTTCTTCATGTCTCTAGGCCCACCAATAAATGAAGGTGGCAAAATGATACGGCGCCCTACATTTGCTGCGCTAAATTCACCGGCATTCAATGTGTCCATAATCCCTTCGTAGAGTTCTGCACGTAGTTGTGATTGATTGTTACGGCAAAAGTCTATTCGGGTATTCTCTATTTTCACATACACATCCACAACAAACTGCTGAAATAGCCTAGAAGTTCTAAGAATGTAATTGCGAGGTCGAATTTGTAGTCTATAAGCATAGTATTCTCGACATGAAACCCTTTCCTCGCGTTTCTTGAAACCATCTTGCGCAACTGCACTAATAGCATTCATACATAAGCATATATAATATTTCTCAAATCATACATTTCTATAACCAATTCATTTACCTGTAGCCTCATCCAAAAGCAATTCTTCTGCGGTATTAGCCAATAGTGGACTGATAGGGATTTTACCAGTACGTCTAGATTTTCGCACGCCACTACAACGTTTTCTTATCCCTTGATGCCAACCACAATCGCCGAACGGAAACAATAATGGATATTGTAAGGGATCGTAACATCCATAATAATGATAGATTCGGTGAGACTTGTTTGATTTCCCCCAAACAGCTATATATGGACTTGTTGAATCAGCAGATGGGAAATCATCAACCCAAATGGCAGCAACTTCAGAAGACGAGGGAGCATTGTATACCCTTTGATCTAAACGCGAACTCTTATTCAACAAAATCCTTGTGCTCTCGTCAACATCTATATCACGCAAAGATCGGAAGAATTGTGCATATGGGTTACGATCCATGATTTCCATTAACATACTAACCACATCAGGTCTAATTTCAGGGAATAAGTTGGAACGAAGATCTTTCTCATATTGAGCATCGTAGAAGTATAGCTGTAAGAATTTAGGCACCTTATCATCATCAGGTATCAAATTTGGTACAAAGTGATACAACTGGCCATGTAGTTTGAAGACATAGATACCCTTGTATGTACGTGCATCAATAGACCCTCCAAGTGAACTAAATGCAAACATATTATTGTAGAGGCGAGCATACTGCCTAAAATGAACCGCAATTTCACTTTGAGAGCAAAACAAATCTATGAGTTGAGTAGGATACTCATTAGATGCTATTATAATGTCACCTCCAGAACAACAAAAAAGCGCTGACTCAAAAGCGAACAGCTTGGCACCACATGCAGTACAATACGTGGGGTCGTGCAGCTTAACGGGAGCAGTCGGCATGTATAGTCCTAAGTAATAAGCACAACTTGTTTTCAAAATTTGTATATTGCATCTCTAACAAATGCAATGTATATGCATTGCTGGTAATAAAGGTATCTATTATACCTTCTAGCAAAGCAAACATGTGCATAATGTAATATAACACTATACATTGGTGGTGTCTAATTTGAGATTTTACAAAAACCAACGGAAAAGTGTGTTTCCACAACACGTGAATACCTCTTAAAATTTGTTTGGCTACCACAGTCGTACTCGTATGCAGGTCTTTGATTGTCTTCTCGGCTGGATTACATAAAAGGAACATTGGTAACAACACTTCATAGGAGCGTTTTGCATGTAAGAGCTATTAAAAAGTATAATTATATTTAAAAGGTAGTAAGACCTTTGCGTTTTCGTTTTGCAGGAGTAGAAGTGGAAGGCGCGGCCAGTGTGGACTCCACATGAACTAATCTAGGTTCGATAGGAGGAGTGATGTTCCCCAATACACGTTTTCTTTTGTCCTGCTTGCCACGCGAGCTGCTATCATTTTGGGTTTTGGGGGGCATGCGTCGACTACTATATTCCCTGATAACTATACCAACATTCGGTGGATCTACCATTGTTTTGGCGGTATCTCTGTATCGAGATATGAAACAATTGTGAGCTATCTAAGCAAGTGTTTTTTTTTTGGCGGTATATTCCCTGATAAATATCGAATATTTATGCCTTGTGAACTATCGCATCATACACCTAAGCCATTAGATCAATACATACCCTTAAAGTAAGTTAGTGTTTTTTTTTGTAAGTAAACAATCGAAGCATACACTTGAACTATGTTGTGTTAAAGGATATAATGATTAACAACAATACATTACTATAACTTTAGTATCAAGTATCAGAATACAAAGTGCACAAGCGCAAGCAAAAACAAGGAACAAACCTTACAAAGCACAAAAGTTGTTCATAACAGTACGATCCTTTCATAGATTGATATAAGAGGATACATTACAAAAACATGGAGAAAAGAATTTAGCATTAGATTTGCCAGGAGAAAAGAATCAGATTCACCTCTTTGATGAATTCACCACACTAATGACAAAAGCTACAATTCTTATGTTAACAACCTAAAACAATTTAAAAAAAAAACAAAAAGAACCGAAATGCAAGAACAGCACTAACAATTCCACACGCTCACCACACCAATGACAAATGCAAAATCGAATCAAACAGTAATCCAAAATTAAGAACAGCACTAACAATTCCAGACGATCACATTGAATTGAAAGTAATCCAGACGATCCAATTCCAAATGCAAGAACAGCACTCCACTGGATCGAAAGTAATCCAAAATGTACACTGAATCATAGACAAAATCCAAATGAATTGTAGTTCCAGCTTCCCAACCCAAAATAGAAAGTTGAATCAAATAGTCGAATCAGAACCGAAAATCCATAACCCGAATTCAAAATCGAAAACAAAAAAGTAATCCCAAATAAAATCCAAATGAATTGTAGTTCCAGCTTCCCAAATAGAAAGTTGAATCAAATAGTCGAATCAGAACCGAAAATCCATAACCCGAATTCAAAATTGAAAACAAAAAAGTGTATGGAATTGAAATTCCAGCTTCAAAAATCCAAAATTAGTAAGTAAAAATGCAAAATTAGTAATGGAAATCAAAAATAAAAAATGCAGAACATTGAAATTGAAAAAATCGAAAACAAAAAAGTGTATGGAATTGAAATTCCAAAAAAGTTCCAGCACTAACAATTCCAAAATTGATTTTGAAAGTAAAAATGCAAAATTAGTAATGGAAATCAAAAAAAAAAATGCAGAACATTGAAATTGAAAGAAAAATGAAGTAAAAATTAGTAATCAAAATGAAATACCTTGTGAAGTTCAGAACATTGAAATTGAAAGAAAAATGAAGTAAAAATTAGTAATCAAAATGAAATACCTTGTGAAGTTAGTGAGTAGGTAGCTCAATTGAAAGTTGGTGGCCGGTGTCTTCAATTTTCTTGGTAGAACATTTAACTGGAACTCACAAATTAAGCAGATGAAAGAAAGGAAGACAAGCATGGTTGATTTAGGTATGGAGCAGGTAGAGGTCAGCTGAAGAAAGGGAGTAGAGTAGTTGGAGCAGGTTCCCGAAGAAAGGAAGGATATGGTGGAATTGAGAAGCTGAGCTGAGGTGGAATGGGAAAGCTGAGCTGAAGCTTTGTACGTGGAAGGATCTCCAGGAAAGCTGCGAATGGCGTGTCGAAGGGAGACACCAAACTGTTCATTAGATGAAGAATGAACAGTAGCTTTTGATGTTCGTTTTCTATAGGTAATAGATGCATACAAAATTCCAATTTCCACATTTCCTATTTAATCCATATCATAAAATTCATAATTTTATACCCACAAAAAAAATCATTTTCAAAATTCTCAAATAATTAATTTCTTATAAAATATAAATCTTCCTAAACAAATCATTCATCAATATTCAAGATCTTCATGCCATACCAAAAACATTACATTATTATGTTAATTCATGGAAGAAAGATCATGGTAACAAAAATCACACACATTGCATAATTCTTACAATTAAATTTAAACTTGATAAAAAATAAAAATATAAAATTAACTTACAATTATATGAAAACACCAAAATTCAAGGCTGGAAATGCTAGAGTTTTTACGGTTGTGTTCTTGAGGTTTTCTTGGAAAATTAGGAGATAGGGAGAATGCTTAGATTAAGGCAAATGAAAGATTAAGGAAAGAATAATTAGGCAATAATCATTATTCTCTTGATTTGCTCATGGGAGTTACAACTCACTAAAATCCTCCATAGGGTCGGCTACCCTTTGGAATTTCCCTCCCATTTTTCTTTTTTTTTTTAATTTTGAGATGAAAATGGTTTTAGGTTTTTGGGCCCGAAAGTTTAAATTGTTAAAAATGTTGAATAATACATGACCAAGCCCAAATTGAGATCATAAGACACTAATTATATAAAAAAAATGAAAAATACTAGTAATTTATTAAATATATCGGAATTTATCGTTTTAAAATATCGGGGTGTTACAAATATACACATCCTCTTCTAAATCACCATTTAGAATGTTGGTATTGACATTTATTTGTCTAATCTCGTATTCATAATACAAGGTTATTTCCAGGATAACCCTAATGGACTTAAGCATTGTTGTTTACAAAAAATCCTTGTTGCTGCAAATAATATGAAGTTCGCTTGAACCTTTTGCCACCTATTGTGCTTAGTAGAAAACAAATTTGCCATTCATGTAGTATTTATCTTATAAATACACTTGTACTCGATACATTTAGCACCTTCATTTAAGTTTTCATCTTATAAATAAACTTAAACTCAATGGGTGTAGAACCCTCGGACAAGTCGACCAAGTTCAAAACTTATAGGACATACATGGATTCCATTTCGGATTTGATGGCTCCAAGCCATATGTTGAAGTAGGATTTGTCATCGCTGTTATGTACGTTGTAGGCTCCTCTTTATCTAATAAAAGGACTTCATGACTTTCATGAATATGTTAACCATTCATAGGGTTCCCTTTGGAGGTTTTATTCTTCCTACTAGTCCTACAAACTGGGACAATCACATCAATGTATACAACCAGAGGTAGTACAATACATAAGCTCCCACTAGAGAACCAATCTCTCCCACTAAAGAAGTAATTTGTGATTGATCATCTTAAACTCCTTTAAAATAAATCTCTTCTCCCACTTGGCTTTTGAGAAAGACACTTTCTTTCAAAAAAGACACATTCACAAATCAAAAAATTTTTGCTTGCAGAGTTGTAGAAGTGATATTTCTTGGTCTCTTTAGAACCCATAAAGAAGACTTTATCAGATTTAGGTCGGAGCATACCCGACTGTAAATATTTTACATATGCTTGACAACCCTAAACCTCTATACAATTTAGGAACTCTTCCAATCCATAACTAATATGGGGTTGTATCAACAGCTTTGGATGAAGTGTGATTTTAAAACATGAACAACAATAAAATTGCATTAACCCAAAATTAAACGGAAAACTTGACTAAAGCTCATCATCGAATGAACCATATCTAATAAGGTTCAATTTCTCCTCTTAAACACATCATTCATATGAGATGTTCCAGATGAAGTTCATTATGAAACATTTTCACAACTCTTTGATGATTTAGAACTTCTTGACTCAAATATTAATCACGTTGATCTCGTGCCTAAATTATCTTGTCAAGATGATTCCAAACATCATTATGAAAACCTTTAAACATTTCAAAAACTTCATCTTATTAAATTGATACATCAATATGTACTTACATCAATAATATTTGTTATGAAGTACTCATACCTTCCCTGGCTGAGATATTCATAGGGCATATACATCTGAATATACTAGTCCTATTAAATCACTAGCTCATTCACCATGTCAATAAATGATGATTTAGTCATTATTCTAAGCAACAAGCTCATTCACATATCCCATATAATTTATAATCAAATGAGTGCAACAATCCATCTCAATGGAGTTGTAGCGTGTTTCCAATTTACTTATTCAAACGACAATGCCAAAGATAAGTATGATTAGAATCCATTGATTTTAGTCTTTTAGAATTGTCAATGTGATTATTCAGTTTATCTAAATCTATTATGTAAGATCATTCATGTAATGACCAATATCATAGTAGATATCAACTTTGTAAAATGAACCATTCCTAATTACGAAGTTGAAATTTTCAGAATATGAAATCAAATTTCAACTCATAGTTAAAACTCAATAACTATAATTAAGATCGAATATGAACTCTGAAGATAAATATAAACAATAAGATCATATGGCTAATGTAGCTACTATAGCTTCATTTCTCATACGTAGGTCAAACTTTGCATTCTAATTGTTGCAACTTCTCTACATTTCTACAAATGTAATATTACAAAATGTATCCAATACCAATCAATTAGAGTTAACAAAGTTTCATCTCTATCACCTAAATACCTAAAGTAGAAGCAATGTAGACATTGTTCTTGTCTTTAACATATTTCAAACAATTCCACTTGTTAATCATAAAAACATCTTTCTTTGGTTCAACACAAAATTGTCTGTATTGTAGTTTTGAATATACCAATCACTTTTAAATGAGTGTATTATTACAAAATAAGATGTAGAAACACTTAGAGAGTTTGAACGCAACAAGAGGGGGGGTGAATTGTTGTGTAGCCTTTAGGAGTATTTTTGCCCTGTTTCTTGCGGAATTTTACAATGATAAAATACTCAAAGCAATATGAAGAAACTCAAAAGAACACAAAGATTTAACGTGGAAACTTTCTTGGCCTTGAAAGAAAGAAAGCTACGACCTCTTCGGATTTCAACTTCTCTTATTTAGTTTTAAGTAATTTACAAATCAATTACATAAAACCTTCTTCTATTCTCTACTAGGCCTAATTCTCTTCTTCTTCTTCTCGGTTCTCCTTCTTGTTTCTTTTTCTCTCTTTACAAAATTTCTCACAATTCCCCTTAGACTTCCCCAAGTCTAAATTACACACTCATAAAAACCCTTACAAAATAATTCTCTAAAATTGGATGAAAACAAAGAAATGCACAAGGAAAAATTGATTGAATTAATTGGCAATTAAGAACAACTTATCTTTTTCCTTTTCTTGATTTAATCTCTCTTAATTCTTGAAGGGGGCACTCACGGCAGTTCTTAATTGTGCCGGATACATATGTATTTATAAGCCAACAAGAATTAGAAATAGCCTTAATCCCATGTTCCAAGGATGTGGGATCGTGGGTATGAAACTTGGAGGTTACTCCAAGTACACGGTTAGGTTTAAGCCAAGAATAGTAAATCCTATTTTTGTGGAGATAAAATAGGATATAAGATATTTAATTCCTCTAAAATACGTAGTTATTTTTAGCCAACTAAAACCCTTATGCAATTCTGATTTTCAACCGTACAAGTCAATAAAAGAAAAATAAAAATAAAATTTATTTCCCTTATTCTCCGTTGACTTATTTCTCTGACTCGTTGCGTTGGGAACACTGTGTTGTCTCCGTCTGGACTGACTTCAGTTTTATCAATTCTGGAACTGGTCCATGTGACTCAATTGTTTGACTTAGACGTGCAATGTTCTTCCACAACTTTCTTAGGCACCATCGACGATCATGACAATCGGATATATGACCTATAAAACAATCTCTAAAATATTTTGTTTGTTTATAATAGTTAAGTCATCATCAAAACTCAAACGGGCCAACAAATTCCCCCTTTTTGATGATGGCAAACTTATAAACAAACTTAATTAACAACATAGAGTAACACAAATAAATTGAACATGCTAGAGATTAAGACAAGTTCAAACACATTTTGTAAACTAAATCATTACAAATAATTTACTAAACAATTAATCAAACATATTACTCTAATGTTAATTTTTGAAACTTTATCGAAAATCATGTGGTTAGACATGACTCAAGTTTTCAAAATTAAGTATAACAATTAAAAACAATGAATTAAACACAATAATTTAAGCAACTCCAATAGTATGAAGTTTTTAAGAATCTTTATGCGAAACATAAATGATAAGCATAGCTTGATGGAGACAGTAACTTAATCATCTTGAAACTTTAAGCAATATTATATGCAATGCCAACTATTAAGCACAAAACATAAAACATGATTTAGTCAAATACAGAACGAACTAATTTGGAACAAGACAAAGATTAAGAGTAAGCATAAGCATTCACAAGATTCATCTTAAGTTTGTTGCCTTTCTTCTCCCTTTTGACATCAATCAAAAAGTAGGGGTTTTTATCAAACCACAGTACTAAGGCAAGCGTTAGACAAATTAAGAAAGTAAGCAGCAAACCACAAAGCAAATACCAAGATATAATCAGGAATGCAAGCACCAATATCATAGACCATAAGATAAAGATGCAAAGATGATAACATAGTAGCATAATCGTCATGAAATAAAATTACATATGGGCGTACCCCAGCGCGGTACTGAAAAAAAATAGTAAATTGTTCGGTGAAATAGTTGATGAGGCCAACAAAAGTTAAATATTACATAAACTGATTGAATAAGCAGACGGAAGGATCAAGGTGCAGTCTCTTCATCGATAAATTCAGTTTGCACTTCCACCGTGTCCAGTTTAGCACCAAGACGGGATTCCATCTGAGTGAGCTGGTCAGTGAGTGATGCAAGTGAAACACGAACTTCTTCCTGAAAAGCAATCAATTGGGACTGAAAATCAATAAACTTGGAGAGCAAAAGATCTAGGGTAGTTGAAGGAACAGAGCGATTAGCATCAAAACCAGTGTGTGGAGATGATACGGGTGAGGTGAAGTTAGGTGGTGTTGTGTGAATGGGTGATGGTGGTGATGATACTGGTTTAGGTGAGGTAGGGATATTGATAGGCTCGTTTGAAGGTTTAGAGGAAGCATTGTCATCCAAACTCGCAAGACGTTTTGTGGCCAACCTACGACTTTTTCTAGACTCCTCATGATGTGGCTTTGCAACCTCTTCCTCTTCTGAACTATCACTGGAAGCCTCTTCCTCAAGTTCACCTTTTTCCTCTCCCTTTGAGACTTCCCCCTCAGTTTGTGCTTGCACCTCTTCCTCATTCACCTCTGCCTTATCAGAATTGGCAGAGGGAACAGCTTCCTGACCCCTTTTCTTTTCTTCCTTCTTCTCCTCTTCTTTTACTTCTTTTTCTTCCTCGTCTTTTTCTTCCTCTTTCTTATTTTCTCCTCCCTGCTCATCATCAGAACTCACTTCCTCTACCTCCTCTATGGCATTCTCTAGAATTCCCTTCTCATTTAATTGAAGGTGCAAGTTAGTAAGACACTTCGCACTGATTTTATTATTTGCGCTCATTAGAAATTCCAATCCATCCAGAGGTACCCCAAACTTCTTAAAAATGTGTGTTAACAACCCGCCATAACCTACCATTGTGTTCTTTTCGATACAGTCAGCTAAATGAGAAATCATCAAGGATGGAAAATTGATGTTGATGTGGTTAGCCAAACAATAAATGAGGGTAGCGTCACGAAGGTTTACCTCACTACGCTTGGAGTTGCTTGGCAAGATAAATCTCCTGGCAATGTTGTATAAAAGTTTGTGGAGGGGAGACAAGGAGTTGTGACTAAATCGTTTTTTCTCATTAACTCCCAAAAATTTTAGAACGGTTTTTTCATTAATCCCAGAGAAGACAATTTTTGAACCCACGTAGTATGTGTCAAACCCAACGGCAGGAACCCCAAACCAATCTCCTAACATCAAACTATTAAATTCAATTTTAATATCCGTGATTGTACTAGAACATACCCCATTATCAATCGAAAAGTTCTGAATAAATTCTCGCATAAGGTTTGGATAAATTGAATTGCAAGAAAAATTACCCATTAATTTCTCCCAACCCTGATTACTTAAGATTGCATGCAATTGAGGGAAAGGAGTAGAATCATACCAATATTTGTCTAAACCAAAACCAACAGAATTTTTTCAGGACTCGTGATCCGTGGTCCACCACTCCCCTTTTCACGGGCTGGATGAAGCTTCCTTTAGTGGTAGAAAGGGTTCTTTTGGTACCGCAGCATGGGTTTGGTTGATTTAGGTTTACTGATGGTGTTGACATGTGGAATGTCGTGGTGAAGAGAGGGATGGAGATTTGAGTGGTTCTCGGTTGAGTAAACTCAAGCTGCCTTGAACGCTCTGTTGGAAGTTTTGGAGTTTTCATGGTTGAAGATGGATAAGATTTGGGATTTGAAAAGAGAGAAAGATGAAATGGAAGAGGGTAGCCGCTTAGTGTAAATGAGTAGTAGCTGTGGGGTTTGAAGGTTGGAGCATGGATGGACGGAGAGAGGGGTTTTTAAAAAGTGTGAGGGACTTTTATGAAAGGTTTGTACTACTTCCAATTGATGCTTGATGGTATTTGGGTAATCTAGTAGTTATCAAATTTTAAAGGGTAGGTTCGTGGAAGTGCTGGGTTAAGTGAAGTGAACACCCCAATGATCCGTCTTCCAATTCAAATTAAGTTGACTCATCGAATATAAAAAATTAAATGCTGGAATTTAAGTGAAGTAAGAATAAAAAATAATAAAAAAAAATTTCATTTTATAATATGTGGTTAATAATAATAAAAGAAAATAAATTATGCTACATGGTCTATTCAATTTGGCAAGCAATCAAGACAACATTTATGGCACATACTTAGATAGTTGCATACCTAAATCTCGCAATGATTGAGTTTTCAATCTTGGTTGTTGTGGTTGATCTAACCCTTCCAATTTTCACGTTGCTTAGAGGAGGAATGCTAGCATTAAACTTTAATGAAGCTTGATCATACCTTAGCTCCAACCTCATCTTTTTCAAATTGTTCCCTCGGAAGCGTTTGCCATTATATCCGACTCGATCACTAGTATTGCATGTTTAAAATAATATTTTTATGCTCTATGTTATCCTTGAAAATGATGCCTAATATGAATATGTTTAACCTCGAATGATGCAACGGATTTTTTAGATATACAAATGGCACTAGTATTATCGCAATAAATAGGAACCATTCAAATTTAATACCAAAATCCTTAGTTTGTTTTATCCACAAAGTTTTGGGAAAAAGAGTCCCAGTACATATTCTTCCCGGATAAGGCAATGGTGTTTTGTTGAACACCAAGATACTAAACAAGCAAGAAATTGACATTCCCCAGACTTTTCTATTCACAAGATCACCGATAATGGATCACTATACCTTTCAAGTCATGAATCACTTTTCGATAAAATAGGGATAAGTCATCCTTCCTTTAAATACCTTTTAGAATTCTTTTATAGCATAGGTGGATTCTTAGGTTTGATTAAATTGCACACAAACCAACACCGAAAAGAAATATCGCCCACTGGAAATAAATATAGTGAGATCCTATCACCCCTCTATACATTGTTTGATCAACATTAATTCCGTTGAGTCTTCACTCAATCTAATGTTAGGCCATAGTGGTGGTTTTCTTAGCATTATCTAGTCCATATTTCTTGAAGTTCTTTTATATACTTTTTGTTGATGAATAAGATAGTATAGCTTGTTTAATTTGCAAAACCAAGGAAGAAATTTAATTCTCCCATCATACTCTATTTCAAATTAAAAGACTCATTAGGTCCATAAAATTTTACATAATATTCTTAGTGCTCCAAAATAATATCATCAACATAAATTTGAACAACTAAAAATATCCAACCTTTATTCTTAAAGAACAAGGTCTTTCATTTTACCTCTATGAACTTGTTTTCAATCAAGAATTTAGATAATTCCCATAATTGCCTAAGAGCTTGTTTTACCATAAAGAGCCTTATCAAGCTGTAGACGGATCCGAGAAATTAGGTTTTCAAAGCCGTGGTTGTTCCAAAAAGACTTCTTCTTCCAAAACCATTTAAAAGGCACATTTCACATCCATTTGATATAATTTAAAATTCATAAAAGCAAAGAAACAAATAAGAATTCTAATACTTCTAACCTAAATACGAGCAAAAGTTTAAGATATCAATACCTCCTCGTTGATTGTATCCTTTTAACCACCAACCTTGCTTTGTTTCTTTCTATTAGCCAGCTTCGCCAATTTGTTTCAAACCCCATTTCAATCCAATAATCTCTTTATTCTGGGTTTTGGTTCCATGTGCCACACTTTTATTTCTTTCAAACTCATTTAATTCATCTTGATTAGTACCACCTAACTAATCTTAAGGGCTTCTTCTGATTATCGGGTTCCGTTGAGAGAAAAGCAAAGTGTGCACAAAAGTTTTCATTTGGGACCCTTGTTTGAATGCCTTTTCCCAACGCTAGAATCAAGTCTAAATGGATGTGACTTTGTTGTTTACCGTTGGGACAAAGTCTCTGTGGGGACGATGTGAAGGGGTCATCACTGACTGATTTGGCCTCGCCCAACTCTTTCATTCTGTATGCTCTAATATCCGATTGGGAACGCCAGCGTTCCCACTCTGTTGTTCCACTTTTGATTTGTTCTGATTTTGAACCTCACGAGTTCTTCTTGCTTGCTCCTTATGTATGTTTTCACTATCTTTTAGGTTTGCAAGACCTATCTTTAAAAAACACATGTTTCGTTCACTTTTTGTAAAATTTGTTTCATAAAGATAATGTGAAAGAAATTTCAACACAATAGTTTTCTTATTGTAAACTCTATATGCTTTACCGTGAGATTGAGTGCCAAGAAATACGCTTTTATCACTTTTTCATCAAATTTACCTATATTTTTTCCATTTACATGCACAAAACATCACATCCAAATACTAAAAATATGAAATATTAGGTTTAATTCCTTTAAAGCCGAGGGGTTTTAGAAGTGATTGGTCTAATTCGCCATTTATAATGTAGCATTCAGATAACGCCATCAAAAATTTCTGGTAGACCCCTCCTATATACTGGTTCTAGCCATTTCCTTAAAGTTTGGTTTTTTCGCTCCACCACCCATTTTGTTGGGGTGTTCTAGGTGCGAGAAATTGTGACTTAAACCATGCTCATTACAATAATCCACTTAACCCCTGAATTTTCAAATTCTTTACCATGATCCATCTTTTTGTGGAAAGTTGATTGTTACTAGATTTTGAATTTTGGGGAAATGCAACAAATTCATCAAAAGCCTCCATCTTCTAGGATAAAAATAATGTCCACGTAAATCTACCGTAATCATCAACTATAACAAATACATATCCATCAAGTACTTTTGATTCTCATCGTCCACAAAGATCCATATGAATTAATTCAAGTGGCTTTGAGGTGGTCACAATATTTTTAGGTTTCAAGGATGACCTTACATGTTTCCTTGGCACAAGGATCACATACTTCATTCTTTTTAAATTTTAGACGTAATCCTCTAACTAGGTTCTAGGATCGAACGATTAAGCAAGAAAACTAGCATGACCTAAACGCTTATGCCAAAGAAGAGGGTCATCTTCTAAAACACTCGACACGCTAGACGGGTTTGAAATAAAGGTACGTGTCCACCACATGTGTTCCCTTCGATTCCTTCCAAAGATGATGTCTCCCCTGGTCGCTCCTAGAAATATGACTTTTTAATAAAGTTTACAGAGTTACCTTTGTCGAAAATTAGAGATACTTAAAAGATTGTGTTTTAAATTCCTCACTAAAAAATACATTGTCAAGCATGGAACTCACCTTCCTATTTTTCCTTTTGTAATTATTTCTCCTTTCATGTTGTCGCCAAAGGTCAAGCTCCACCATCATAGGCTTCTAGTGAGAGAAACTTTGATCTATCGCTTCATGTGCTTGGAATGCCATCGTCGAGATCTACGATGCTCCTCACTAGAACCTGCAAAACGAACTTAGTTGTTAGAGGGTGGAACCCAGCCATCCTTGGGTTCCATGTCGATTATACATGAATCATATTTCTTAATCCAAACTCTATCGACATATATTTGGTTCGTTTTGTTATGCTGTTCCTTTTTTAAACATTGGTGTTTCAGGTGCCCCGTCTTGCCACAAAAGGAACAGACCTTACTACTTGGGAGATCAACATAGACCTTCTTCTTATTGTTATTCTTATTATACCCTAAACCTTCAGTTCTTTTGGTTTTAGCCCACAATCCATTTGGGAACTTCTTTGATTTTCTAATCCTTGCAATTCATATGTTCATCCTTGCAATTTATATTGATTTAATTCAATATTTAACATGACATTTTCTTGTTTTATCTTTTCTACGGCTTCCTTTAACATCACGTTTTTATCAAGCAAATCAAAAAACCGTGTTTGACAGCCTACCTAAAAGAATTTAGGTAGGATATTTGGTTCTTTTAGTCTTAAGGTCTTTCTCAATTTGGAGACGTATGCGCTTGTTTTTCTAGTTTACTTTGGGGTTCCAAAATCATTTTAACCAATTTATGTTTATCCAATTTGAATACGTAATCGAAATGAATTAGAAGACAATACCTCTTTTCTTTGACTTCTCATCATGTGTAGCCACGAGACGTAGATCGGCGCTTTTTCTTCAACGAGTTTCTTGCCATCATTTTCGGATTCTCCCCATGCAGCCTATCATGGCTTTGCAAAAATCGACTTTGTTGAAGCTTCTTTCACTGGTTGTCTTCCTGCTTTCCTTTGCCTCCTTTGCCCCTTTTCGTTCTTCCATTGGGGCGCCTTTGAGAAGTGCTCTGCGTTTCCACATTCGGGTATCTCAAAGTTGGCTTTTGAATTTGCGCCTCTTTCTTTCAAATTTCTTTGATTATTATATCTGCGTCCTAAGAACTTCAATTTTCGACCAACATCACGCCTCCTCATCATCTTCCCACTCTTCTGATCATTCCGTTAGAGCCAAGCCTTTGCTTCTGAACTCGTCCCGCTCCTGCATGTAATCATGAGTCATCAAGGAACCAACCAACTCTTCCAGATTGAATTTGGTGAAATCTTCATTCGTATGGCAAAGGACCTTACCCTCCAAATGATCATCTGAGGTAGGCTCCTTGGGATTTTTCGTACTGCTCATCCGGGGGAATTAGTCTTCCAAGAGAGACAAGCTCGCTTGTGATGTTAGTGAATCTAGTAAACATTCTCAATGCTTTCCCTAGGTTACATAACAAATCTTTCATATCTTGACATACAAGTCTATCTTGGAACGCTTTACTTCACTGGTTCCTTCATGGGTGACTTCCAGCAGATCCCAAATCTGTTTTGCTGTTTTGCAGCCCATAATTCGATTGTATTCATTTAGACCAAGCCCACAGTGAAGTAATTTGATGGCAAAAGCATTCATCTCCATTTTCTGAAAATCTTCCTTCTCATATTCTATCTGGCTTGGGAAACGCCTGCTATTGAGTTGGTAGTGGTTACCTCAAAATTCCAACTTCATGACTCTCCAAACTTGATAGTTCTCTGGCTTATGAAGATTTCCATCTATTCCTTCCAATACGTAAAATTTCCCATCAAACATTGGTGGTCTCCGAGTGAAGTACCTTCTTCCATGCTGCCATTCATTTTCAACATCTCTAATACACCAAGATACTCGCCTCAGGTTTCCTCGATCAAATGAGGAAGTGGATACCAATTGTAAAACACTTAGAGAGTTTGAACGCTAACAAGAGGGGGGTGAATTGTTGGTAGCCTTTGGAGTATTTTCCTCAAGCTTGGAATTTTACAATGATAAAATACTCAAAGCAATATTAAGAAACTCAAAAGAACACAAAGATTTAACGTGGAAACTTTCTGGCCTTGAAAGAAAGAAAGCCACACTCTTCTGATTTCAACTTCTTTATTTAGTTTTAAGTAATTTACAAATCACTACATAAACCTTCTTCTATTCTCTACTTAGCCTAACTCTCTTCTTCTTCTTCTGCTTTTCCTTCTTGCTTTTCTCTTTACAAAATTCTCACACCCCTTAGACTTCCCAAGTCTAAATTACACACCTCATAAAACCCTTACAAAATAATTCTCTAAAATTGATGAAAACAAAGAAATGCACAAGGAAAAATGATTGAATTAATTGGCAATTAAGAACAACTTATCTTTTTCCCTTTTCTTGATTTAATTCTCTTAATTTCATGAAGGGCACCTAACGCGCTCTTAATTGTGCCGGATACATATGTATTTATAAGCCAACAAGAATTAGAAATAGCCTTAATCCCATGTTCCAAGGATGTGGGATCGTGGGTATGAAACTTGGAGGTTACTCCAAGTACATGGTTAGGTTTAAGCCAAGAATAGTAAATTCTATTTTTGTGGAGATAAAATAGGATATAAGATATTTAATTCCTCTAAAATAGGTAGTTATTTTTAGCCAACTAAAACCCTTATGCAATTCTGATTTTCAACCGTACAAGTCAATAAAAGAAAAATAAAAATAAAATTTATTTCCCTTATTCTCCGTTGACTTATTTCTCTGACTCGTTGCGTTGGGAACACTGTGTTGTCTCCGTCTGGACTGACTTCAGTTTTATCAATTCTGGAATTGGTCCATGTGACTCAATTGTTTGACTTAGACGTGCAATGTTCTTCCACAACTTTCTTAGGCACCATCGACGATCATGACAATCGGACATATGACCTATAAAACAATCTCTAAAATATTTTGTTTGTTTATAATAGTTAAGTCATCATCAAAACTCAAACGGGCCAACATAAGAGTCTTGTCAAACTCAACATTAAGGTATTCTTTGTTTTCAAAATGACTTTTCATGTTGAAAAAGCCATGCCTTTATTGAGTTGGCTATCAACTATAGCCTTGAACATCTCAAAAGTCTCAATCATAGCTTGTTTCTAAAACATATCTTTGAGTTGAGTAAGGATGTCAAAACTTCAATATTCTCGAACTATTCAAGAATCATAGATGTCATCATCAAACATGTGACATACAAGAAACTTTCATTTGTAATTTCAAAACTATCTTACCCAAAGTAGACAAATTAAACGTATGGGTTAATACGGATTTAGGATTTTAAGTATATCAAATATACTTTCATGTTTTCAGAACTATTCTCAAATTCCTTGACAACACAAGGAAGTTGTTTTAAATTTGTATTTCTTTTCAAGACCATAAACAAAAATAATATCATTTGAATCATATACCATCTAAAAAATGCAAATTATATTATGTCTATCATGATATAACTTTATATGATTTTAAACAATTTATAATCACTAGTTATAAACACTTTATTCATTTTATGTTGTCCCTTATGAATATAGTGATTCCAAGATCCTACTTAAAATAATCTTAAGCAGACTTGGGCCCTACTCTTAAAATCATTTTAGTAAGGTAAGTAAACTCTTTTACTAATTACAACACATGTAATTCTTGGTTGATAGGTGATATCTCTATATCAAAAGTCTACCCTTATGCTTCGAAACCCAAAACCCTTTTGATGATTTTGTTGAGCATAACCAAACAAACCTGTAAATTTTCCAAATTTACTCTATTCCACCTAAACCAATTAGCAACACCCTGTTTGGGCAGAACATATCACTAATGGTAAAGGCTTCAATAGGTGTTTCTTTTGGAAAAGCAAAACTCAATATTATTTAGGGACCTATATTCTATGTTGTGTTATTTAAAAATGAACACTTGAATAAATAAACAACATAAACATAGCAAAGCATTTTAAAATTAAATAATAAAATGCAACTGTGACCCATAAACCTAAAGACTATTTCTTTAAGGTTTCATCCTCAAATTAACGCGGATCTCCATCCCAATTTGGATGTAAAAGAAACTTTCGAAATTTATAATTACTTTAATTAGTAAATTACAAACTATAAACAATGCAACATACATCGTTAAAATTAGAAGATATAAATCGATTCAACAATCGTAAACTTTATTCTAATTTGGGTCATACTAGTCACCATATGCAATGCATTATATCAAATATTATAAAAGATACAATTATTTTAATATCACAGTATTAAAATAAAATACATGCAATCAAAACATGAACAACTTAATAGTATTAATCATATTAATAAGATTAAGCAATAATATAATCAAATAAATCAACCATTTAAATAATTAAAGCAAATAATTAGTTTATAGAGTTATTTATGTGTAATTTAATCATATTAAAGACACCCATTACTTAATTATATTAATCACATTAATAGAATTAAGCAATTACTAACTAAATATTTTAATTAGAATAAATTTAATAATAATAACTATTTGTGCAATTAATTAAATTAAAACACCCCTCACTTAATTTTCATTAATCATATTAATAAAATTAAGTGACAACTAATTTAGAGTGTGGTTTAATTCTCAATTAAACACACCATCAATACATTTATGAAATTAATCAACTATTAATTTAGTTAAATTAAAATCTTTAACCACTTTAATTATTTTATTCAATTATAAATTAAATGTGGAATTAACTCTTATAAATTATTATAAGGTAATTAAAGTTGCTTTTATTGGATTAAATAGGAAGGAAGAATAAAAGTAAAAAAACAAATCTATGCTTCATTTCCATCTGTTCATCATGCATCAATGGCAGGCTTGCAACACTTGACAAACAACCATTTAATACCTGACCCAACCCACTAGAAGCTTTCCCACTGTGAACTCACTCCCGGTATGCCACCATGGCCACCGCAACGACCTTTTCTTCCCCTTTTTTTTGTTTATTCGAAAAAAAAATTAGAAATTTTGGGGCAAAATTGAACATCACATGCTCAATTATAGGGTCTAATATAAAAGGAAAAACACTCAATTATGAATTAATCTTGTTTTGGTGATGATTAATTGTAAAATTTCACAAATTTAAACAAATATAATCAGATTGGAGAAAAACTTAGGGTTCTTCATTTCGAAAATGAAATTCGGCTACGGTGTTCAAATTACTAGCCCAATTAACAATCAAATTGTTGGAGAAAGCAATTCAAACAAGAAGGAATCAATTTTCTAACCAAAATCATGCCAAAAATCAAACTTTTGATGTTTAATTTTTCGAAAAGTTGGGGAATTTCGAGAGGTTGTTTTTTTTTTTAAAAAAAAATAAATAATCCGAAATTAGCAAATAAAATAAACTGATTTTATTTATTTTTTGTTAATTTCATGAACTACTTTGTGCATCCAATACATCAAAATAATCCAATTCATTATTTAAAGTATTCATATACAAAAAGTAATGAACTTTGAATAATTAAAATCAAATACTAATTGTATACTTTTAATCCAAAATAATTAAAATCATATTTTATTCAAGCAACTTTAATCCACATTTTAACCTCCCCTAATTGAATCAAAATAATAAATTTTATCATAATCATATTATAATAATGCAAGAGGCTAACTGATACCACTGTAAAAATATAGATGCGTATAGCGGAATTGCAAGAAACTATTTCTTAACATCTAAACAGAATCGCATGCATATCATAATATGAATTATCAGATATAGAAGAATATCATACCCTTGATGCGTGAATTCCACGTTACATAATCGAATATGAAATATACCAAAAAGTGATAATAGAACGTCAAATGTCGTTCCTCTAATGTTGGTCCACAAGCATCAAACGGATCACTATGCATGCTAGTGCGGAATAAGAAAAACTCATTTTTTCATTACTTTTTAGGTGAAGAATATGAGTATGTAGAGAATACTAGAAATGATATAGCTTATCTAAAAGATGAACAAAATGTTATTTATACACCATGTATCACCTCTTCATATACTCATTACATGTAACCTTTACATGTCTTAATATGTTGATACATAATGTTTGTTTTAATTCCTAATTAAAACACACAATTAAACCACTAGTAACTCTTCACATTTCAAGTAACACTTATGATGATTAACTACATGTTTTAATTCACAATTAAACGTATATTCAATCTATGTATAACTCCTCATACTTTAAGTATCCAATGAGCATCTTATGTTCTTGGTGTAAATATATATCCGATCGATTACTTATATGTGTGATCTTATAGGACCCGATTATAATAGTAGTAAACTAATCATATTAGATACAGATCATAGTTGGTTTCTAGCAAAACACTATGATCACCTAAAATAATCGAATGTATTTTATCTCCATAATTCGTCCCATTTATATATAGCAATTACACTTGATCAAAGGACACTAATTTCCTTCAGTAACTGTAGGAATTAGTTATAACAAATTAGAGTTAGTTATAACAGAATAGGTAGTTTGTTAGATTAGCTATATATATGTGTAACTCTCCACTGTACAAGACAATTCTATTGAATGCAATATTCAAGATTTTCTCCTCTAATCTTTGTTATTCTTGTTCATTCATAGTGTTAACAGAAGGTGAAGAAATGAAAGTCGAAATACAGAGAAGGTGTTATTGCATGGAGGAGGGGAAGGGTACGGTATTCTAACTTCTTTTTTAGTATTTTTGTTAATTTATTTTGTTTTATCTTTTTTTGGTTAATTTAGCTACCAAAAAAGGACGTAATATTCACGACAATATTCTTGGGTAAGTGATCTAATAGTTAAGATCATTTATGGTTAATTAATAGTTGAGATTATTATGGAAAATCCGAATAAATGTTGGTTTATTCTAGGTAATTTTTTCTGAAAGTAATTATTCAGGGTAATTTAACCTAAAGAATAACTGTAACTTGTAATCAAAAATAAAAATGGACCAAACTTTAAAAAACAGACTAAAAAAAATAAAATTTGCTAATTATTTGAAATCGTTAAATATAAGTTTTATACGTGTGATACCCCAAGTTTGGCTTTAGAAATGATTGATAAACCACCCATATCAACAAGGTGCATCATTTTTCATGGGAGCCCATTTGCTAAGAAGTAAGAACATCACAGTTAAGCGTGTTTGGTGGGGAGAAATCTTAAGATGAGTTATCTCTTGAGAAGTTTTTCCGGATGTGCACGAGTGAGGCCAACGTGCACTGAAAAGACTTGTGTTAATATGTGGAGTCAGTCTACATTCTCCATGGGTAGTCACCGGTGGTCCGATAGGTCGAGGTGTTACACTTATATTAAATGTGCTCAATGATTATTATGTGCTTACAAATGGTTTTGACGAACGATGACATTCTTACATCATACATCATCATCCTGTTCATATTGAAGTAATTCTTTTTCATAGACGACTTTAAATAATAGTTCAATGAAAATATATCTAGTAAGATTTTAGAGCATTAGTCTTCCGCAAGTTCTTTATTCTCTGCGCATATAACACAACACATTGATATTTGGGAAATTATCAATGGTACCCCTGTGTTATAGCACTTTATCTTTGATACCCCTGTGTTTTTTAATTCCAATGGTACCCCCAGCTTTTCTTGCTAATTACAAACGTGACCCTTTTAAGTGGCCGTTAAATCTTGAATTTGACCTAACCATGGTAGTTTCTTCTTCTTCCCTCTTCCCTTTCCTCTTCCTCCTCGCCTTCCATGGCTGCTTCTTCAAGATATTCTTCTTGCCCAACCCACCTTCAACCCAAAAATGTTGTTCTTCAAATAGTAACTTGCTTTTGTAGGTAACCATTGCAACTCCACTTCCAACCCTAATAATTGTCAAGGGACCAACTTAACCAAAAGCTTAAGCTGATGGTTGAGGCTCCAGGATATGTTATATACTCTAACACGCCCCCTCACACGAGAGCCTTTTGGGCTAGAAGTGTGGATACAGCACATGTCCTCCTCATACATGGCGCTAAATATTTCACTTTAAATGAGGGTTGGTTGAGATTCGAACATGTGACCTCTTGTCACTCTGGCTCTGATACCATGTCAAGGAACCAACTTAACCAAAAGCTTAAGCTGATGATTGAGGCCCCAGGATATGCTATATACTCTAACAATAATATATCCAAATTATCACCTCCACCGGTAGCACCACCCTCGCTTAACACCATTGTATGAATATTCATCATCCTCATTCATAAATAAACAATGGTGGCGTGGTAATGGTATGAAATAACCGAACAATGGAATATGTTCCTCAAATTCGATAGTATGAATATTCAATTCTTATGAATGCAATCTAAATTAATTCTTAAAAGTACTCTAACACAGTGAGATATGTCAGAATTCATGAATTTGCACATCAATTTTTTTTCTTTAATTTCTTTAAAAGTACTCACTCATTTTAATTGAATTGAAATACTCAGCAAAATCCAGCAATATCAATTTCAAATCATGACATGTTCTTGATTATCTAGCAATTTTTGATGATATTGGAAGAAGGAGATAGACGAAACAAAGGACCCAGTGAAATATTATACAAGAAATTAAATTAATTAATGTTATTTTAGTCTACAACGTTTATTTGATTAATTTACATCTAACAACCGTTATTAAGTGATTTTTCGTTTTCACTGATTTAAGAGATTTGATGTAAGGAAGGATGAGTCCTCCCATGAAAATACTTGAAGAAGCAGCCATGGAAGGAGAGAAGGAAGAGGCAAGGGAAGATGGAAGAAGAAGAAATTAACGAAGGTTAGGTCAAACTCAAGATTTAACGACCACTTAACGGAAAAATTTTTAAAAAGGTCACAGTCGTAATTAGCAAGAAAAACTTAGGGTACCATTGGAATTAAAAAAACATAGGGGTACCAAAGATAAAGTGCTATAACAGAGGAATACCATTGATAATTTCCCTTGATATTTAATATTTTTATTTGTATTATTGTTAATAAAAGTGTAAAAATAGCAATATAAAATTCAATAGTGTAATTTGTAGGACCACGTGCGTAGGATGCAACCCCACAACTAGTAACTACTTCCTCTGTTCTATTATATCTATTACATTTGACTTTTTACGCGATCCAATGTATTTTACATATTGATCTATGCACATTTGAAAATTATAAAAAGTTAATATTTTGAAAGTATGTGATGAGACGATTCAAATAAGATATCACTTGACTATATTTTATCTTATACTTCATATTAGCTACAAAAAATATAATAAAGTTAAACAATGAAAAGTGCTAAGAATCAAAATTTATCAAGTGTACTTCAGAACACATGAAGCATAAGATAGATAACTCTATAATCTATCTATAACTATTACTAAAACAAAACACTGCTGACATCATCACCTTTTAAAATCGCTTACGTGTCACTCTCTCATTGAAAATTTTCCCTCCAAAATACAATAATGATGTCTTTGCTATTATAATTATCTTTGACTTTACTATTTTCAAATTTTGAGTATAATAATTTATATTGATTATATTTTTACTTTTTAGGTCCAATCATTTAATTTATTAGAAAAATATATATTATATTCAATTATAAAATCTTTCCAATTTTATTAATAAAGGAGTATTATTTAGTGTATGAGATATTTTGAGATGATTAAAGCCTAATTTACTTTTATTAGGATTTGTTTTTTTTATACATACCCAATTGGTTACTTAAATGCGATGTTTAATTCTAATATGATCTATGTTGTGACTATCTTCATATAAGTCACTTATATTTTTTATGAAAAAATATCTTTTTCGTTTGAACTATTATAAAATAATTTTACATATTTTTTTGTTATAATATTTGAATTTATAATGTCTTATTAATAGTAGTAATATTTAATATAAATTAATGTAATTATTTTTGTAAGCAAAAATTAGTATGTTATTTTTTATTAAAAAACTTATAATTTCGTATTTTATACTCCATGTACAAACCATTTGCTTTTTAATTCAAAATAAAAATAGAAAAGTATAAATATAATTATATTAAATGTATAATTAGTTTTTTTTATCTTTTGTTGTGATTTTTTTTGTCGTGAATTAAATTTTCACAACCACATGGGCGCATTATGCAAAATATGATACAATGTACGTAACGTATACAATTGTTTAGAGTAAAATGAGATAGGAGTATAAGTATAATGTAAAATTTATTTCTTAAAATTTTAATTTTTTAATTTATAAAAAATATATTAGAAAATTTGATAAAGCTGTGCATCGCACGAGGATTATCTAGTAAATATAAACAAGTAATAAATAAAGGGATATTCTATATGGTAAGCATCAACCATTGTAAAAGACAAGTGGTAGCAATTGTTAAATAAATTTTCACAAAATAGCACTCAACTATTAAACAATTAAGTACAGTAGCATTATGAAGGAAAAATGTTTATTTTCCATTAAATATTAAAATTACTATTTTACCCCTATTTCATTCCATTAAAAATCAGTAGCTCAATCCTACTCACCCCTTGAACGTCATCAACGTCAGGCATAAGCTGTAGTTTGTCACCTGCCACAACCCACAATATAAAAGTTTTATTTCAATACAAACAAAAATAAGATAGAAAATCCAACAAAATACTAGGACTCAGGAGTAGTATTAGTAAATCTGACCAAATAACACAGACACTACTACCATAATAAAACCCAGAAGAGAAGACCCCATCCCCATGAAAACCAGATCAAATATCCAATAGCCATTAGGTTAAAGGATCATATTCTTTCTCCAATCAACATCCACCATTTTTACTCCATTTCTAGGTTTTAATATTCAGATCTTGGTTACTTATTTGCAATGCCGGTTCCTGGTGTCGTCGCTCCTCAAACCGAGATCTCATTTGCCTCAACTTTCGTCAGTAGCGCAATTGCAGCTTCTTTCGCTGAGGTAATTTCATAACTTTCCTCTTTAATTTCCAATTTAAGCTTTCGAAATGGAAAATCATGTATACAGATACTGTTTGGTGTGCTGATTTTTGACTAATTTGGTATTTTGGTGTGATTGGACTAATATGCAGTTTTGTACGTTGCCATTAGACACTGCTAAAGTGAGGCTTCAACTCCAGCGCAAAGGATCTACAAATGATGGAGCAGTTTCACTCAAGTATAGAGGCGTGTTGGGCACTATTCTTACAATTGCTAAGGAAGAAGGTTTACCTGCTCTTTGGAAGGGGATAGTGCCAGGATTGCATCGTCAATGTCTATATGGAGGCTTGAGAATCGGCCTCTATGATCCTGTCAGTTTCAGATACCTTCTTTCTTTTGTATACGTCTACTGTTCTGTCCCCCGCCCCTCAGTTTGCTACTGAAACCGACACTCTCAAAGTAGCTAACTCGATGGTCTTTATTTATCAATTATCATCGTATTCATATGCCCATTTATCCTCTTATCTTGCAGTTTAAGATGTTCTTCATTGGTACTTTTCTGTTTGGAGATTTTCCTCTACTCCAAAAAATCTTAGCTGCTCTCATAACTGGTTAGTAATCTACAACATACTTGGGTTATCAATGCTATGTTTGGGGACAATGATTACATTTGAAAATCTAGAATTGACTCAAATTTAATGTTTGACAAATCAATAAAATTCATTGTGGATTTGAGACAATTTCACCACTGTTTTAAAAGTAGTTAAAGTTGAGAATTTGACGATGACTTTTCAAACCTTGTCATTCTCAAATTCTTCATTTATGATTTTATAATTGAAATATACCATTTGAAATGAATTACTTGTTTCCAAACATGATCTTAGTAAATTTGTGATATTTGGCTAAACAACTCATTGGTCTAAGTGTTTTAGTTGGCCAATTTTGTTTTGAACAGGCGCAATTGCGATAATTGTGGCTAATCCAACTGATCTTGTGAAAGTTAGACTTCAGGCGGAAGGAAAATTGCCACCTGGTGTGCCAAGGCGTTATCTGGGAGCCATGGATGCTTATGTTTCTATAATAAGACAGGTAATTTAGTAAGAGAGCTCATTTCTCAAATGATTTTGCCTTGCCTTGGACACTTGACTAATGAATTTTATGCTACTGTCTACTAGGAAGGACTCTTGGCTCTTTGGACAGGGCTTGGGCCCAATATTGCCAGGAATGCAATCATAAATGCTGCTGAACTAGCCAGTTATGATCAAGTGAAACTGGTAATTCGATATATCACCTTAGGTTTATTAAGGAAGATCATGTAAATTATCTTCTCCATAATTATAACCTCTAATTAAGCTTTATTCTGATTTTGATCTATGCACTTTTGGTGTATAAAATATTCTTGTTGTATTATTTCTTAGGTGTTACATAGCAATAGGAGTATGTTTGGTAGTTTCTATTTTTGTAACTCCTAGTGATTATGTTTCTAATGTAATGAAGTACCTATGGTGTTGTTCTTTCACAAACTCTCCTACCTTTTTATATGGTATTAGTATCTGATCCTATCCAACTATCAAACCCAATAATGGTCATTGCTAACTTTAGGCCAACTTCTAAATGCATCAGAAGAACCTACGTTTGAAGTACTCCATGAACTTATAAACAAGGAATTAATCATCCAACACAAACAACAATGCAATGCTTGCTACTGCCTTCTTTGTGCACACATAACAGTCCACTTGTGACTCTTAACCAACGACAGTCTCCACTAGTTAATACTTCCAACCAAATCTCTAATCCAGTTAAACCGTTTTTAGGGAAATGCCATTAGTGTAGAGAGCAAGTCCATGTCATTGTTAAATATCCAATATTTATAAAACATTTTTCCACTGCCATTCTTCATCCTCCATCTAACCACCCATTTGAACCTCAAAGTAACATTGTCAACTTTAACAACCTTGATATTTCTTCATCATGACTTCTTGATATTGGGGCCTCCCGTTTGTGACTAATGACTTAAACAATTTATCACTTCACAATCCTTATGGCACGGAAGAATTACTCGTATGTGATGGTATGTGCCTCAAAATTTCTCATATAAGCTCTATGAATCATAGTCAATTAATAGTTACAAACATTCTTGTTGTTCCTGCTATGACAAAAAATGTCATTTCTATATCTAAATTGTGCAAAGATAATGATCTCACTGTCACATTCTCATCCAATATGTTTTTTATTACTAATAACAAAATACATAGTACTCTCTTCCAAGGACCATCCACTGAAGGCGTCTATGTGGTGTCTTCTTCACCTTAAACTTACACCATCTCCAAGTGCTCTTCCCATTAAACAAGGGAAATTCCGCATGGTAGCATCTAGTTTTCGTGAAACGCCAGTGGTAACACTTTTGTAAGATTTTTCCACACGGTAGCATCCAGTTTATGCACTAACTAACTGTCATAGCATTTTCCCTTAAATTCTTGTTAATTTCCGTTTAATTCATCATTTTGTAAGATTTTTCCACATGGTAGCATCCAGTTTTTGCTCTCAAATGTTTAATTCACCATTTTAACGTTTGATTCACTGATTAATCTATCAACGCCCTTAAATGTTGTAACAATTAAGTAGATATGTATTAATGCTTGGAATGCACCTTTTGAATTTATGAAATGCACCTTTTGAGCTTATAAAATGCACCTTTTGAATTTAGTGTTTGTAATGCACCTTTTGAACTTTATAATGCTAATAATTTGAATGAAAATAAAAATTGTTACAAGGCATAATCAGTCTATATGCTATAAGGCTTTAGTTGAGAAAATTTTCGACCACCTCTTATAATGTTGTATTTTGACAATGGAGGTGAGTATAAGGCCCTAAAGTCTTCACCCACGCACATATGCCCATAGATTATCGGCCACATGCATGTAGCACTGTTGTTTACCTTATAAATAGGCTTCCCACATCCACCTTAAACAATGTCTCCCCATATTTTCGTCTCTTTGCTATTCAACCTAACTATCATAAATGAAAATGTTTTGGGTGTTTATTTTCTATGATTAAAACCTTACACAACTCGCAAACTAGAACCCATGTCAAAACCATGTATTTTTATTAGGTATTCTCCTACCCAAGTGCATATTATTGCCTTGAATTAGATACCATGTGTGTGTACACTTCACGCCATGTTCATTTTATTTTCCGTTTTCTACTAAACACAATTCCACGCATTCCTTGCAAAGACTCTTTATGAATGGGAACCACTATCTCTTATCATACCCCTTGATAGAATTTAGAAAATGGGCCTAGGCAACCCAAATAAGGAGGAGAACAAGTAGTTCACTCATAAACCCAAAGAAGGTTCATTACTAAAACCAATTAGTGATAGTAGGAGTTACTCCTTGAGTTTATAAAGTGATGCATACTCTTCTCTTTCTCCGATATGGGACAACTCACATGTGGGTAACACATGGGCACTTCAACACTCCCCCTCATATGTGAGTGTCCTTAGAATTTTAGCCCACCAAAAGGGTTACAAACCTATTGGGAATGAACATCAAATTAAAAGCCCCTTAACCAGTGGTAAGATTAAATGCCCAGTATAAAGGCATAACAACAAACCGGGCTCTCATACCATGATAGAATTTAGAAAGTGGGCCTGGGCAACCCAAACAAGGTGAAGAAGAAGTAGTCCACTCATAAACCCAAAGAAGGTTCACTACTAAAACCAACTGGTGATAGTAGGAGTTACTCCTTGAGTTTATAAAGTGATGCATACTCTTCTCTTTCTCCGATGTGGGACAACTCACATGTGGGTAACACATGAGCACTTTAACACTCCCTGAACCCACAGCTCAAGACAACACCTAATGCCTCTACCCCACCTAATTTAATGCCTACTCCACAACAACATAGTCATCCAGTTTTTCTACAACAACCTAATCCTCCATTACCTTACCTTATGACCACACGTTTACTACAAGAAATATGCAAACTAATACAAAAGCTAAATCTCAATTCTCAACTATTTGAAGTCGACCTCCCAAAAAATATAACTCAAGCTTTGAAGAGCCAAACCTGGAGAAAGGCCATGGAAACTAAAATGGAGGCCTTACTTAAGAATGAAACATGGACCCTTGCTCCACCCTCTCCCTCTCAAACTTAGTTGGATACAAATGGTTATTTCGAACCAAACGAGACCTACATGGAAATCACACAACACAAAGCTAGGCTTGTACCTCATGACTTCCATCAACACGAAGGCTTAGACTTTGTTGACACATTTAGTCTTATAGTCAAATCCGCTATCGTACGTCTTGTTCTCCTTAGCTGCGAGCAACAAATGGGTATTACGTCAACTTGACATAAATAATGTTTTTCTTCAAGGGACTCTTTAGGATGATGTATACACCATACAACTCCCTGGATTTGTTGACCCTTATCATCCTTTCTATATTTGTAAACTTATGAAAGCTCTATATGGGATAAAGCAAGCAAAACGTGCTTGGTACACCGTGCTCAAAAGTCACCTCCTAACTATGGGCTTCCGCAATGCAATTCTGATTGAGATCATCATATATCTTCTCATTTACGTCGACGATATCATTCTCATTAGAAATACTACTTTTACCCTCAATAAATTCATTGTCACCTTAGCAAATAGATTTTCTCTCTAGGACCTTGGAATTTTATCCTATTTTCTTTGGGTCGAAGTTTATAATCAACCCAAAGGCCTTTTGCTTAGACAAAAAAGATACATTATTGAGCTCTTAAACAAAGCCAACATGGAAGAATGCAACTCTATTGCAACCTCTCTTCCTACAAATCCTACCTTAAGATTACAAGGCAAACCCCTTGATAATCCCACTATCACGCTTTGATAGACAATCTTCTATATCTTTGCCTTACTATGCCATATATTTCCTTTGTTTTCAACCAACTTTCCCATTACCTGCAGCATCTAACTGATGATCATTGGCGATTTATTCATCGCCTCTTACGCTATCTAAGTGGTACACTACATACGGGTATAACAATCTATGCAGATTCTTCGAGCTCTCTCCACGCTTATTTGGATGCTAGTTGGCTCGTGATAAAGAATAAAGATGATTGTATTTCCACTACCGCATACATCGTATGTCTTGGTCGCAATCCTGTTAGTTGGACCTCACGTAAACAAAAGACTCGAGCTAGATCCTTGACTAAAGCAAATAACAGGGCGATGACTGCTAGTTTGCTAATACTGCTGAGCTACTATGGGTTACAAATTAACTTCAGGAACTTAGACAAAGTTTGCCTCACCAATCAGTTATCTATTGCGATTATGCTGGAACCACTTATGTATGTTCCAACCCTTTGTTTCACTTTAAAATGAAACACCTTTCCCTTGACTATCATTTTGTTCGTGAAAATGTGCAAAAGGGTAACCTTTTTGTGTCCTACACTTCTACTCAAGATTAGTTAGCCAATACACTTACCAAACCGCTTTTGCGTGCTCAACATCAACTCTTGAGTAACAAAATTGGACTCTCTTATTGACAGCCCATTTTGAGGGAGAGTATAAAGGGAAGATCATGTAAATCATATTCTCCTTAATTATAGCCTCTTGTTAAGCTTTATTTTGACTTTAGTGTAGGAAAGTAGAAATTTAGAATATTATTTTTAGAATGTTGACTTATTTCTTTTAGTTTAGACTAGTCTTAATTACTAATTTAGGATATATGTTTTTGTATATATGCACCCATGTATCCATTTGAAAGTTAATACAAAATCAGTATTCCAAAACCAAAACCCTAGCTTCAATTCAATTCTTCATGGTATCAGAAGCCAGGGTGACAAGAGGTCACATGTTCTAATCTCAACCACCCCTCATTTAAAGTGGAAAATTTAGCACCATGTATGAGGAGGGTATGTGCTGCATCCACACTTAGCCCAAAGGGCTCTCGTGTGAGGGGGCGTGTTAGAGTATATAACATATCCCGGGGCCTCAACCATCAGCTTAAGCTTTTGGTTGAGTTGGTTCCTTGACACCATGTTAAATTAGGCTGGACTTATTGTGAATGCCAGCAATTATCGGGAAAAACACGAGGTGCACACACTTCACAAGCCAAGGAGATATATGTCATCCCAAAACCATATGGCAATGGGAAGAAGGTCTCCAATAGCTTATAAAGTGTGTACACCATTTTCAATTTGTCGATGTGGGATATCTCATCCCAAACACCCCCCTCACATACGACCCCCGGTCAAGTTCGCATGTGGGAGTAATCAATTAGGGTAGGAACGCCATTCTTTTCGGACCTACCATTTTTAAATTTTTGATCGAACCATGTTCTCCAAATGATTGAAGGTGAAAAATTAGCTGATAGAGGACAATATCAGAGAATGGTGGGCAAACTCATTTACCTTTCTCACACACACCCAGACATTGCATATGCCGTTGGAGTGGTGAGTAGATTTATGCATCGGCCACAAATTCATCATATGACAGCTGTCATGAGGATTCTAAGGTACCTAAAAGGTACAAGTAGCAAAGGGATTCTATTCAGAAGGAATGATCACCTAGATCTCCTTGCCTACACAGATGCAGATTGGGCAGGAGATAGAGATGACAGGAGATCAACTTCGGGGTATTTTACACTGGTTGGGGGAAACTTGGTTACATGGAAAAGTAAGAAACAAAAGGTGGTAGCCCTATCAAGTGCAGAGGCTGAATTTAAAGGTATTGCCAAGGGAATCACAGAGATTATGTGGTTGAGAAAGCTCCTGAGCGAATTACACTTCCCACAGAAGAAGACATGCAAGTTGTATTGTGATAACAAGGCCGCCATCAGCATCTCAAAGAACTCGGTTCAACATGATCGAACGAAGCATGTAGAGATCGATAGGCATTTCATAAAGGAGAAACTTGAGAAGCAGATAATAAGTCTTCCCTTTGTGAGATCGAAAGATCAGTTAGCAGACATCCTTACAAAGGCCGTTACTTCAGAAGCATTCGAGCAGACTCTATGCAAGTTAGGTATTGGTGACCCGAAGACCTAACTTGAGGGGGAGTGTAGGAAAGTAGAAATTTAGAATATTATTTTTAGAATGTTGACTTACTTCTTTTAGTTTAGACTAGTCTTAATTACTAATTTAGGATATATGTTTTTGTATATATGCACCCATGTATCCATTTGAAAGTTAATACAAAATCAGTATTCCAAAACCAAAACCCTAGCTTCAATTCAATTCTTCATTTAGTCCATGCACTTTTGGTATAAAATATATTCATTTTGTTTTATTTCTTAGTTGTTACATAGCAATAAGAGTATCTTTAGTAGTTTCAATATTTTTTAACTCCTAATGAATATCTTTCTTATGTACTAAACTACCTATCGTGTAAAATAAGTGAAACACAAGTTCTTTACTTCTTTCACAAACTCTTATACCCTTTATAAGGTTTACCAACTGGAACTTTTGTCTTGTATCTGTTTTTCTCCTTATAATTTTATAAAATATGCAGACTATATTGGCGATTCCAGGATTCTCAGATAATGCACTTACTCACATAATGGCTGGTTTAGGTGCAGGATTTTTTGCAGTTTGCATTGGATCTCCTGTGGATGTGGTGAGCTTGCTTGGCGCATGCACTTTGTAGTATATTCTAATTAATACTATTTTGAGGACGTTTTAGCTGGGCACTGTTAATTTCATCTAATGATGTCAACTTAGGGTTATTTGGTGGATAGCTTTTGTGCATATATTCAAGATAGTAAAATGAATTTGCCAACGTTTCGATTTTTATTTGTCCCTTTTGCTTTGCAACATTTTTATTTTGGGTAATGTTTCCACTACTTTCATTAATTCTCACCACATATCTGCTCTTGTTTTATCTCACTTTTAATCTTATCCACGTGATTTAATTGTCTCCACCATTTTCTTAAACCTTGTGCAGTTATGGTTTGTTGCATTATTAAGGGGACAAATGAAGTATGATATTGAGATGAGTCAATGACAAGTCACTTTTGATAATTAATCTATGACCTATCACCTAAAATAGCTTATAAGCTAATCACTCAACATCAGCATGGATCAAGCGCTATTTTAATTTGTTTTTAAATATGTTATCAGGTGAAATCGAGAATGATGGGAGATACAACCTATAAAAGCACAGTTGACTGTTTCATCAAGACATTAAAGAATGAGGTACATAAATGCTATTTGATTTGCCATTTGTTAGTATAAGTTAGTGAAGAAAATAAATACAATGGAGTAAGTAATTTGTTTTGAGTATATTAGATTTTCTATTTCCCTCATTAGGGGAAAATCTAGTTCCAATATGGAAACTTATTAACTCTTACCTGTAGGGTATGTTTTACTATTGACACATAGTGTGTTTACACTCTGACATTATTATTGTGCAGGGACTGAATGCATTTTATAAAGGATTTCTCCTAAATTTTGGCAGATTAGGATCATGGAACGTGGTCATGTTTTTGACATTGGAACAAGTAAGAATATACATTATGCATGTTGCTTATTGGTGTGCATTTAAAAACGTTTAGCTCAGTTTAGTTATACTTAATATTTCTCTTTCCCGCTTTGTTTTTTCGATGAGGTTTCTTTGTGTCTGAATGCTGGTCTAACATTGCATGAACTTCATGTTGTGTGAATTTTCTGTGTATCCTTCGCCATTTGTTTTCACTAATTGCAACTACAGGTCACTTAAGCTATTGTGTGTTTATTTTACAGTTTGTTCATAAAATCTGTGCTCAATTGCCCTTCCTTGAGTGCTGATTCCACTTGTTCTTGCTTTCCTCTTTCACAAATTCTTTATGGTTAAATGTAGATATTAAGCATATGACTAATGGTCAAGACCCTGACTAGACAAGACCTAGTATGCAATTGGCTCGGAACTGGTTTTGATCTTTGACACTGGTTGTATTGTCAATTTTTTGGTCTACTGGGATGGCATATTTTTGGAAAAATAGGCCCAAGAAATATCCTGTGTATCTGTGATGCTGTAACAAATTCGTAGTCAGTTCAATTGGATCTGAACAAGTCTGCTCAGGGCTCACACATTTATTCCAAACCATTAGGTTCTCATAGCATACTGGTATTGCTCGGGTAAGCTTGGCATGGACAGGCTACTGGTCCCTTTTTATTAAAGTGTAACATGTCTATTTGCAGTCTTTCCCTCTTGTATAATTCACCAACAACATATCTAGTTAGAGATTGAACGGTGTTTTAAATTTATATCAATGAATCTTAGCCAGTGCTCTCTGATTCGTGTTAAATTATAGTATTGATGAAAAAGCAAGCCTATAGCTAAATAGAAATTTGTAGTTTGAGTTTGTTATTCTTATACAATTGCACTATTTTACCCCTTGATCATCCTAGAGAATCAATGCTTGTTTGACTGTTATGTATATGCGTTCCTCTAGCTGCTAATGTTTTGAAAACTCAACTGTTTGTAATGTGTAGCTGCGCTTTCTATGATTTGTTGTACTCCTTGTTACTATTAGATTCTTAAGTAATGAGTTAGAACTTAGATGACTTAGATCCTTACATCTAAAAGTCACCCGCAAACAGTTGGCAACGTTGAGGAGGATACATAAAATTCCCTTTGCCTACTTGATGGTTAAGTAGGATTTGCCTGCAGCAAACAGATCCTTAATGAATATCTAAACAAAAAGTTACATGTTATTCTTCACTTTCTTCATTGAGTTTGCATATATGAACTCCATTCGAAGAAATTGCTTTTATTTGATAATATTACTTCCTTTGGTTGTATTTAGTTGCAACACTTCCCCGTATTGGTTGTTCTCTCTTACTTGCAACATTTAGGCCTTGTTTGGATGGAGGGAAATGGAGGGAAAAGAAAGGAAAGAATTTGTAGGGATGAAAATCCCCTTGTTTGGATAGCAAAAAGGGAGGGAGAGGATTTGGAGGGAAGGAATTTGGAGGGATTAGCTCCCTTCATTTTGTTAACATCCAAATCTCTCTATAAGAGGAAAGATTTGGAAGGAAAATGCAATGCCTTTCTTTCCCCTTCCTTTCCTTCCTATACAAACAATGTAGTCTTTCCCTCCCCTTCTTTTCTTTCCCTTCCCTTCCTTTCTTTTCTCTCTTAATTTGCTATCCAAACATA
The DNA here is from genome assembly GCA_019425755.1 of Amaranthus cruentus. Taxonomy (NCBI): domain Eukaryota; kingdom Viridiplantae; phylum Streptophyta; class Magnoliopsida; order Caryophyllales; family Amaranthaceae; genus Amaranthus; species Amaranthus cruentus. The sequence goes on along the minus strand of CM033458.1, from coordinate 7,882,782 downwards.
GTGTTCAGGACATACATTTTTGACCTGTTCCCAACTTATCCCCTTAAACATCATAACAAAGTTTAATAAATATGAATACTATTGAATTTATTATAGTGGTGGACTTTGAGAGTCAACCACTATAGAATTACCATTAACGACCATCTCTCTTCTCCAACCGTCTTAGTTCTCATGAGGCTTCAGCCTCGAATCTCTCTCCTCGAATCAAACGCCCAGCCTTGACCGTCTATATGGGTCAATTTCAGACTTCGAGACATAGATAAATCTCCATTTATGAATTGCTGGACTTTTTTTATATCTATTTTTGTAAGCATTTGGAACTTCATTTGCTTACTTATTGCATTTCTGCATGGAACAGGTCAAGAAGATCTTGCAAGGGCAAGCCTAGGATAGTACTAGTGTACAGTGTTCTACTCCCTCAGCTTTGCAAATCATAAGCAGAGCCATACCATAGCTTTGGATGTGCTGGCCCCTTGCTTTTTATTGGAGATTTATGTGTTCGATCCTGTTTGCATACAGCCATACATACAACTGTTCCTGAGAAGTTCGAAGAACAAGATAAAAAGAAAATCGAATCCCCTGGAGGCTGGAGTATATATTTATTTTCTATGTTAACAGCAGCCCCATTAGCAAATATCCTTTGGAAAGTTGACATTATTATTCTGCCTTGTAATTTTGAAGATTTTAGGTAGAATGTACACTATATTCTTTATTTTTGTCATCCTTCATAATACTGTTGTGCCATAAAAATCTTAGCTTTGGCATCTCATTTGTATTGCAAAGATTAAAACTCCAGAAAGACACCTGAGTTACTGTTATATCACACATTTCTAATGGAGAAATTCAGAAGGGTAAGGTCCCATGGATATCATATCCTTGAATATAGAGAAGCACTCTTTTTGGAATTGGGATCGCATCTGAAGAGAAAGAAGGATAACCGTCCCCAATCTTTTAGGATTAGGTTGTGTATCGTTTCCATATAGAAGTAGACATGGGATTGAAGGGTGTGTTTGGTGATGGAGCGGCCTGGTGCTTGTAATTCCGGTTGATCAGTGGTGGAGAAAAAAGCTTCGATGGATTAGACTACAGTCGATGAAGACAATAAGTGAGATATAAAAGATTTTAAGGTTTCTCTAGCTTGCTTCATTGTTTCATTTTGGTGTTGGGGAAGTTGGAACTACAATGAAAATGGCAAAATGTAAATGAGTTTGAAAGGATCACTTTAAGAATCCTATGTAAGAGTTCTCTATAATGGGGTTGAATAGTGTGTATAGTGGATTTTTGCAAATGGTGCTTTAGGACTCCTAACGTAATTTTTCATGTCCTAAACAGACACTTACGAACTATTTTAAAGTTATTTTTGTGTTTCTCTCTTAGAAACGATAAAACAAAGTATTTTAGGAGTTCAATCCCTAAAAGTGTCTACGTCTCCACCTTCGAGTTTTTCTCAATCGGGCTTAGGATTTCTAATGCTTACCCTTTTATATTACTCTTTTGACTTTGCTGTACGCTTCACACGAGCTAGAAGAAATTCCCTTATCCTCTAGGCTAAACACTCTAGTAGCCTCTCCATCAGTGCTTCCTTTACACTCACCAAATAACTAAAAAGAATAACTTAGTCACTCAAGTATTAACACCAACACCTCTACAATACTTAACAAAGTATAAACAAGGCAATCTTATTTTATTAGACTCTCATGCATAACACTAGTGATGGCCACGGTCCGGGTTGGCCCGGTCCCAACCGTCCCAACCGCTGAAACCGAACCGAACCGAACGTTCGCTGATGTTCAACCGTCCCAACCGCTAAAACCGCGGACCCGCTCGAAAAATTGCCGGAACCGCGGAACCGCCGAAAACCGCAAGAACCGACTCAAAGAACCGGGACCGTTCACTCGGCCCCAACCGCTCAACCCCCCAACGCTCCAAGGAACCGCCTAATCAGGAACCGACCGGTCCGCTGAACCACCAACGTCCATGGAACGAATCGAATCCGACCCGAACCGCATTTGCCTAAGCTCCAACGCTTCTTTGGAACCGTCAAACTAGCCGCTTTTGGTCAAAGTAGCCGCTAAATTTTTTCTATAAATACCCATCACTTTCAAACATTCCAATTCACAACTCATCTCTTCTCCTACTCTCTCTACTTACTCTCTCTACTTAATTACTTAATTACGCAATTATTCTCTTAATTACATAGTTAGTTTTCTAATTATTTCTTAATTATTTCTTAATTAGTTCTTAATTATTATTTCTAATTAGTCTTCTAATTAGTTCTTAATTATTTCTAATTATTTCTTAATTACATAAATATTATCATGTCTTCATTCTTGAAAAAGCCACTAAAAAGTCACTAAAGTGGCAAAATCTTGGGGGTTCTTCTTCTAGCTCTCCCAAAAGAAAGGCAACTTCAACTCCATCGATATCAACAACACCTTCGGTTAGTAATTACGAACCGACTTTATCCGTAGGGTACGAGCCATCAATCCAGATTTACATGAGTATCGAACATGTTGAAAGAGAAATAGAAATTGAAGATGAAGAAGAAGCACAACAACAAGAAGAAGAAGAAGAACAAGAACTAACAACCCCTATCGAGATACTTAGATCTCACAATCATCAACAAGATTAGTCAAGAAGCACAACAACAACAAAGACAAGCTCGTGGTAAATGAGTCAATTTCCAAAGTATTGGTTAGTTTTCTAATTTTTATTCTTCAATTTAATTGAATTTTAAATTATTATTTATTTTAATAATGTTTTTATATTTATATTTAGATGAAAATGAACCAAGAAGACAACCTTTTCCAGAATGCCACCTCCTAGTGGTAGAGCTACGCCACATGTTTGGTCGATTTTACAAAAGTACCAACCATCTAATCTCTGATGTTTTCTTATGCACTTGTCAAGTTTGTGAAAGTCAAGGAGTAAAGCCCTTAGTTTCTTACAATTTTACCAAAGGTAAATACTTTTAAGTTTTTATACATGATATTTATATTTTGTACATCAAAAATGTTAGAATGTATTAAATATTCATTTATTGTGTTTTGTGAATACGCGTTAGGTGGTGGTACGGATCCTTCAACAAACATTTGGCTTAAAAACATGGAATCATTAAAGAAACGCATGCAGAAGCGCATGGACAACAAGCGAAGCGACAACAACAATGGGCAACTGGATTCCGCGGACCCGAGGTACTTTTAAATACAATCGTAATGATATGATTGATGAATTTTCAAATATGTAATTGGTGATGAGTTGCCTTTAACCACGTGAAAGCCGTAGATACTAATATTTTAATAGAAAATGTTTACAACCACAATATAGAGCAATCCCTAGGAATACCTTAAACATCTAACATTAAATTATATGAATCAAAACGATATGAATTAGCACAAATGTTTAAATCTTTTGCTGGTAGAGTTAGCTTAACAACCGACATTTGGTCACCTCCCCAACATTTAGAGACTTATATGTGTGTAACAAAGACATTGATAGACCGTAATTGGTGTATTCAAAAAGAATAATTGCATTTGAGTTAATGCCCGAAAACATACTGTGAAAACTTAAAATATAGACTAATAGAAATATGTAGAGAATGGAACTTACTAGATAAGATATTTAGTTGTTCTACCGATAATGCATCCGAAATATTAAATGCATCAACTTTTATATAATGAACCCGCTTACTTGTATCCTAGGAGGTAGTTTGTTACATATAATGCTTGTTGTGCTCATATTGTTAATTTGTCTTGTCAAGTAGGTATTAAAACCTAAGTGATTTATTAGGTCCCATTAGAAACATAGTGAAATGGCTTAGATTAGGACAAGTAAAACTAAGATATAAAATGAGCTATGTGACCAATATGAACTAAAAAGTATATTGGGCTTTAGACACTCCTACACGCTGGGGTTCACCCATGAGTTATTAAAGAAGGCGCATTGCTTATCGCAGTTATAACTCAATTGTATAGTGAGTTTACTGATAGTCGATAAGTGATGATAGTTGGGAACTAGCGATAGCGCATAAAAATATTAGAAGCTGTATGACCACGCTGAACTAAGATTTTTTTATATGTTTATTAACCAAACATTCACTTAGTGATAAGTGAATGTGTTACTATTTTTATCATCTTCTTACATATTCTCATGATGATACTAACGCTTATTTAAAGCATTCTTGCGAAATGATGGACAAGTGGAAGGCATATTTTACTCATTTCCTTATATTTATGGTATTAGCACAATATTAGATCCGTGTTTTAGGACGGAAGCCCTAAGTAAAATTATAGGATTTTACTACAACGCATTAGATCGCCTCTACCATGTACATAATTATGTAGGAAATTGTAAAAGCTTTTAGCGGACCTTCACGATCATTATTCTAGATTATTATAATCCCATAATAGCTAACATAATAAGTCGAGATGATAGTTTTGTAGGATCATCTTCTTCCGGTTCATATTTAGAATTAGATAGTTATCTAAAACATCACTTTGAAATCGACCAAAGTAATTATGATATTTTAGAATGGTGGAAAGAAAAATCAATAAAATACCCAATATTATCGAGAATTGCAAAGGATATCCTTGAAATTTCCCTCGCTTCTATGCTAGGTCGAGTCTGCTTTTAGTGCAGGTAAAAGAGTTTTGGACGAAAAGAGATCCCGTCTTGCTCCACATAGTATTCAAATATGTGTTTGCAAAAAAGATTGGGATCAAGCGGAGGTCCGAATGCAAGGAATCAAGAACGATGATGATCAAGAGGAAGATGATCCATGGATGATGATGGATACGTCTGCATCATCGTCGGGAGGAGAGTCGGCGGAAGCATCCAACCAACCAAATGATGACGATGAAGAATAGGATCACAAATACGGAATATCGGACCACGACATTAAATATAAAAGGTACGAAAAAGAACTACGTGGGCTTTGATTCCTTCGGGATACGTAGGCAGCTTAGTATTTCTTCGGGATACTAGGTTCAAGTCCATTCTCTCCCCCTTTTTTATCATTCATCTTTATCGTTGATTCGTTTCTTATTAATTTATTTTTTTGTTTTTTTTTTAGTAAATATTTTTAACGATTACAAGAATTGAATTTCGATAATAATCAAGTAATCGACGAAGTCGAAGGTACGTCCGCATTATTATAGTATTTTTATATTAAAATTAAAGGAAAAATAAGAATGGAACCGATGGTCCGACCCACCCGACCCGGGTATTGGAACCGCCGGAACCGCCACATGAACCGCCAAGGAACCGTTTGGAACCGTCCGGAACCGGAACCGGAACCGGAAACGTTCGGGTCAGGTTCCAAATGGAACCGGAACCGGGTGGAACCGGAACCGGATGGAACCGGAACGGAACCGGCCCAACCCGGACCGTGGCCATCATTACATAACACTTTATAAAACTAGTGTTTTACTTTTACGAATAAAACTTGGTCAAAGAAAAAATGTGATTACAAGAAGATTAAATAAAAACATTTGTAAATCTCTTCTTGTTTGAATATGAAGCTTTTAGAGCATTGATGTTTCAGGTTTGCATCTCTCGTTTTCTAGAGATCAATTCCCTATTTATATACTTTATATTAAGGAAAATTTTACATGGTAGCATCGAACTTCCATGTAACGCCAGTGGTAGCACTTTTGTAAGACTTTTCTACATGGTAGTATCCAATTTATACCTTATCTAACTGTCGTAGCATTTTCCGTTAAATTCTTGTCAACTTTTATTTGATTTACCATTTTGACGTTTCTACCCTTATTAAGTGTTGGCTGTTGTTTTTATAATTTGCCCTAACTATTTTTTTGCTCTCAAATGTTTAATTCACCATTTTGACGTTTAATTCATCAACACTCTCAAATATTTACATCAAGTCCTTATGGATGATGCTATAAATTGATCAATTAATCAATTGGTCATTGATCTTGTTTAGTTCTTCATACTTTATACTACCTCCGATTCAGCCTAACTGTCCTATTTTTTGACACTATTCACTCATCACTCTTAATTTGTATTATACTCTTAATTATAAGTTAAAACATAGTTATATGGGATCTTATTTGATTCGTCTCAATACAAAGATTATTATCATCAAATTTTTATAGTTTTTTATTAAGAATAATTTGAGATATCAAGAATTAAAATGTTATCTCGACAAAAATGAAAAACTAAATGAAACAATTAGGCCGAATAGGATGGAGTATTATTGTATAGGGCTGTCAACTTGCCACGTATTGTTTGCTAAGGTCCCGCCTCCGTCTCAAGCGCATGAAGTTTGGTGGGTTCTTAGATTTTGAACTGATTTTGTATTGCTTTGGCTTATTTTTATGGAATTTAAGAAAATCTACCTTGACAAAATAAATTATTATCTTATGTTCTTCAAATCATCGTACATTATATAAAAAGCTTGGAAAATTCCAATCATCATACATTATATAAGAAAATTCCAAGTGGCACAATTTACGAGTTTTTCCAAATGATTATTTATTGACTAAAAAAATAACATGTGATTTTATATGAACCAATATCATAAATTATATAAAAGGTTTGGAAAATTCCAAATGACACAATTTAAGAGTTTTTCCAAATGACACTCATTTATTGGCTAAAAAAATAACATGTGATTTTATATGGACCAATATTTCTACCATTAAATATCTTTGACTAACAATTATTTATAGTTAAATTGAGTAAATTAAAGAAATATACTGCATAATATATTGTTGATAATTTCCATTATTATAGAGTTAATTTATATCTATAACTGTCAAAATTAAGTGTTTATATCTCTGACTTTATTTTTTCAATTGAAATCATATTTATAGATGTTGATGCTAAAAAAACCGTGCACGGGTTTTTACCCTAGTTGGTATATATATAGTGATATCAATGAAACACAAATACATACAACTTCAAAAATATAAAATATCATATTGTAATTTAAATTCATCAATTAATAGCTCAACACCTTCCATTTTTATAAAATGAGAATCAATTTGCGTTTAAATTAATTTTAATATGTATTTTATACCCTAAAATTTGAAACTTAAAATGGTCAGTTTTAAATTAATCTTATAAAGTTTAATACGCACATCTTATTATAACATTCTGATATCAACATCTTTATAGTGTCCACTAGGATAGAAACCCGTGCAATCCACGAATTTTTAAATACGTTGATATTTTAGTGAAATTTTATACGAACGAAAATATTAAATGAAGGTACGTAATCAATTATTTACATACATACATTGTAATTAAAAAAAGAATTAAATATAAAAAACACAAAATAGGTTGTTAATAAAGAGTTTATAAGTTTTGAAACACCTCTTTATATACTACATTCTCAGTACGATGACATATTTCACCATCCTTATCGCATATGAGAATTTTTTGTTCTTTCCTGCTAGTCACTCTAGAAACGGCAATTTGCAATATAGTTACATCCTGCAATGATATTGTTATTTTATTAAGGGAAATTATCAATGGTGCCCCTGAGGTATGCGTTATTCTCAATGGTGTATAAACTTTTTTTTTTCCAATGGCACCCCTGACGTTTAGGGGTAATAACAACCGTGACCTTTTAAAGTATTTTCCGTTAAAATTCCGTTAAGTTTTCGAAATTAACCTAACTATGGTTAGTTTCTTCTTCTTCTTCACTCCTTCCATGGCTGTCTTCCATCCATGGCTGTCCTTTCTTCAAAACCCAGAAAAATCCATGAAAATTTAGTCTCCTTCAAGCTTTCCTCATGAAAATCTAAGTTTCAATCTCCTTCAAGCTTTCCTCTGATTCGTACAAATTCAAACTTGAGGAGAAGAACCACACACTGATGCATTTTCGTTGTTTTTGATGGTAAAAGGGTTTCAATTTGGTTCTCAACAAGGAACGTGATGCCTTCCAAATGATAAAAAATGGATTTCATCATTCCTTTTATACATGGATTTTTCATGAGAATTAGGTGAAATTTCACCTTTTCACCTTTCACCTATCCTTATAGTTTGGCTCTGAAGTAAAATTTCAAGAACTTCCCATTTTCACCTTTCCTTTATCCTTATCAATAGTGTTGGCAATTTTAAGATTTTTTTTCCAATTTAAATAGATACAATTTCATATTGTTTTCTTTAAGTCTTCACTCTTCACTAATTAATGGCGTCTGAGTCTGGATTTTCGTTGATGTAAGTACAATTTTTTTTAACAAATTAAATATGTATTATGTTTTATGTTTGAATCTCATTAGACTTTGTTTGGTGCTTTCGTATGGTGCTTGTGTCTTGAAATTCATTGTTAATTAGAATTCCTAAATCGTTTTTTTGCTGATGAATTTGATGGAAATTCGCTGGACTTCGTTTGGTGCTTCTATCTATGATCTCCTTAGATTCCAACAATGAAGCGAAAGTGGAGAAATTCAAACTCTATCTATAATCTCCTTTTACCATCAAAAACAACGAAAATGCATCAGTGTGTGTGGTTCTTCTCCTCAAGTTTGAATTTGTACGAACCAGAGGAAAACTTGAAGGAGATTGAAACTTAGATTTTCATGAGGAAAGCTTGAAGGAGATTGAATTTTCATGGATTTTTCTGGGTTTTGAAGAAAGGACAGCCATGGATGGAAGGTAGCCATGGAAGGAGTGAAGAAGAAGAAGAAACTAACCCCAGTTAGGTTAATTTCGAAAACTTAACGGAATTTTAACAGAAATACTTTAAAAGGTCACGATTGTTATTACCCCTAAACGTCAGGGGTGCCATTGGAAAAAAAATAAGTTTATACACCATTGAGAATAACGCATATCTCAGGGGCACCATTGATAATTTCCCTTTTATTGATTACCAATTTCCATGTAATTAGTTTCTGAAATATGTGTTAAGATATTGTCATTGCATACCATTCCAATTCTTCATTTTGGCATACTGCAAAATCATAATTACTCTTTCATTCACAATATCTCTGTGTTTGATGTGTTCATAAGCCCTTTGAGCAAATTGATCTCAAAGTCTAATTCCCAACTTAATTCCTCTAATTTGATAAAAACAATAAAAACTACGTCAATTCCTAAATGTGTTCAATTTATATAGTTGCAAGAGTCAGTTACGCACTTTTCATCTTTTAACTCTATATTAAGAGTCTTTTTGAGAGAATTTTCATTGTAATCACTATATTCCACAACCTCACCGATCACATCTGAAATTAAGTTGTATGTAAGTAATTACGTTGATAAAATAAACAATTTTCTAGTAATGGAAAGAAAATAATTATTGAACTTATTACCTAAAAGAAACTTGTCATTCAGAACATTGTCAATAATGTCAGAGAATGAAACAAAGTTGAAAATAGATTTGCTAATTTGCAAGTCTGGAATTTCTTCGATAACTGATGTTTTATAGAAGAACATCTTCCATTCATTTTGGTTGATCTATACTCACCAACTGCTGGATTAACACCAAATTTTGCAAAAAAGTATGATTTTCCTAACACATAAGAATTAGAATGATATGGCATTGTAAATTTTCCCATTGAAGCCATTAAGATGTTCCCTTTTCGTCCACCAGGATTAAGTTAATCGATGTGGTCACATCTTTCTCTTTATACTCCCACATATGTATGACCTTTGCATTGAATTTCCATGTTCACCTATCACTCTGTATTACATTAATGTAATTTAAATTCTTAGTTATTATTGAAAATATTACTGAAGTTTGAGAAAAGAGAAATGGTATGAGCAACTAATTAAGTTGATCAAAAGATGCATTTATACTGTTGTTTATGTCATTGTAGTAAAAGACGATTTTTATTTTTGTAAATAATAAAATTGTCAGAATTGAAATGTATGCAATTAATTGCTATTTGCAATAGAATTTGATAGAAATTCTTGCCATTTATATTTATGCCATTTATTCTTGCATTTGTTATAATAATTTGCGGTTTTTATTGATGCCATTGTGCTAAAAGTCAATGTTTATTCTTGCCATATTGTAGAAACACTTAGAGAATATGAACGCAACAAGAGGGGGGGTGAATTGTTGTGTTGCCTTTAAGAGTATTTATGCCCTGTTTTTGCGGAATTTTAAATCTAATAAAATACTCAAAGCAAATTAAAGAAACTTAAAAAGAACACAAGAATTTAACGTGGAAACTTTCTTGGCCTTAAAAGAAAGAAAGCCACGACCACTTTGGATTTCAACTTCTCTTATTAAGTTTTAAGTAATTTACAACTCAATTACATAAAAGTTTTTCTTCTCTTCTCTACTAGGCCTAATTCTCCTCTTCTCTTTCTCGGTTCTCCTTCTCGTTTCTTTTTCTCTCTTTTACAAAAACTTCTCACAATTCCCCTTAGACTTCCCCAAGTCTAAATTACACACTCATAAAACCCGTACAAGATATTTCTCTAAAATTGGATGAAAACAAAGAATTGCACAAGGAAAAATTGATTGAATTAATTGGCCATTAAGAAAAACTTATCTTTTTCCTTTTCTTGATTTAATCTCACTTGATTCTTGAAGGGGGCACTCACGGCTCATTTTTGTGCCGGTTCCAAAAATACATTTATATACTAAAAAGAATTAGAAACTAGCCTTATTCCCATGATCTAAGGATGTGGGATAATGGATAGGAAACTTGGAGGCTACTCCAAGTCCACGGTTAGTTTAGGCTATTTTTAGTAAATCCTATTTTTGTGGAGATTAAATAGGATCTAAGATATTTTATTCCATTAAAATAGGTTGTTATTTTTAGCCAATTAAAATCTTTGTGCAAGCCTTATTTTCAACCGTACAAGCCAATTATAAGAAGAATAATATTTCCCTATTCTTCGTTGACTTAGTTCTCTGACTCGCTGTGTCGGGAACACTGTGTTGTCTCCATCTGGACTGACTTTAGTTTTATCAATTCTGGAACTGGTCCATGTGACTAAATCGTTTTGACTTTGACAGCAATGCTCTTCCACAACCTTCTTAAGCACCATCGACGATCACAACAATCGGATATATGACCTATAAAACAATCTCTAAAGTATTTTGTTTGTTTATAATTGTTAAGTCATCATCAAAACTTAAATGGGCCAACAAATTTCCCCTTTTTGATGATGGCAAACTTATAAACAAACTTAATTAAAACATAGAGTAAAACACATAACTTGAACATGCTAGAGATTAACACAAGTCCAAACACATTTAGTAAATCAAATCATTTCAAATGGTTTACTAAATACCTATTAGCACATATTACTCTAATATATTAATTCTTGAAACTTATCGAAAATCATGTGGTTAAACATGACTTAAGTTTTCCAAATTAAGTATAACAATTAAAAAAAATAATAAACACAATAACTTAAGCATTAATTCTATACTTATGTGTAATCAGAGCATAGATGATTATAAGATAAGTAATTTCCTAAATGAAACAAATTAAAGAGACAGTACACTTACTATTAATATCTAAGCAAACATAACCAATTTTCCAAACGAAGCATTTAGAAAAAAAGCAGACAAGTTAGTTAGCATAGGCATAGACTAAGTCAAAGCATAAACATTCACAAGTTCGTTAAGTTTGTTGCCTTTCTTCCCCCTTTTGACATCATTCAAAAAGTAAGGGTTTTATCAAACGACAGCACTAAGGCAAGCGTTAGAAAAATTAAGAAAGTAAGCAGCAAACCACAAAGCAAAATACCAAAACATTAATCAAGAAATGCAAGCACCAACATTATAGACCATAAAACTAATAATGCATAGAAATAAAGCAGTAGCATAGTTAGTAATTATACAGATTGGCGTACCCCAGCTAGGTACTCAAAATAAGATAGTAAATTGTTTGGAGAAATAGTTGATGAGGCCAACAAAAATAAGTATTACATAAAATGATTTAATAAGCAGACGGAAGGATCAAGGCGCAGTCTCTTCGTCTATGAATTCGGTTTGCACTTCCACAGTGTCCAGTTTAGCACCAAGACGGGATTCCATCTGAGTGAGCTGGTCAGTGATGGATGCAAGTGAAACACGAACTTCTTCCTGAAAAGCAATTAACTGAGACTGAAGATCAATAAATTTGGTAAGCAAGAAATCAAGGGAAATAGGAGGAGGGACAGCAGATTGGTTATCATCAAAACCAATGTAGTGTGGTGGTGGTGAAATGGGAATGGGTGATGGTGGTGGTGATGGAATATGTGATGGGTTAGGTGTGCTTGGCTTTGGTGATAGAGGGTTCTGAGAGGTAATGTCATCATTCAAGCACGAAGAACACTTAGACTCCAATTCTGCGTTTTCCCCTTCCTCAGCATGTTCCCCCTCACTTGCTGCTTCCCCCTGTTCCTTTTCTGTCTCTGCCTCAGTAGTGGTAGTAGGAACAGTCTCTTGATTCTCTTCTTCCAAATCCTCCCCATCTACTTCTGTTCCTTCTTCCTCCTGTTCCTCACCGGAACTTACATACTCAAGATCTTCTACTGCATCCTCTAGAATCCCGTTGTTATTTAATTTAAGATGCAAGTTGGTAAGACACTTAGCACCTATTTTATTGTTAGCACTCATAGGGAATTGTAGGCCTTGAAGAGGCACACCAAACTTTTTTAAAGATATGGGTTAGCAAGCCACCATATCCAAACCATAGTTTTCTTCTCAATGCAATCGGCCAAATGTGATATCATCAAAGACGGAAAATTAATCTTTATGTGATTTGCTAAGCAGTAAATCAAAGTCGCATCTCTTAAATTCACCTCACTACGTTTTGATCTACGTGGTAAGATAAATCTCCTAGCAATGTTATACAGCAATTTATGGAGAGGAGACAGTGAGTTGTGACTGAACTGATTTTTATCATTTACTCCTAAAAATATCAACACTGTTTTTTCATTGATGCCTGAAAAAACGATTTTAGACCCAACATAATAAGTATCGAATCCCACAGCAGGTACCCCAAACCATTCTACCAGCATAAGACTGTTAAACTCTATCTTAATTTCTTTCACAGTACTTGAACAAACCCCATTGTCAATCGAAAAATTGTTAATGAATTCTCGCATCAAATGTGGATAAATGGAGTTGCAAGATAAGTCATACATAAGAACTTCCCAGCCTTGATTACTCAGAATCGCATGCAATTGAGGACAAGAATTAGAGTCATACCAGTATTTGTCTAGTCCAAAGCCTACTGACATTTCTTTAGAGACTTCTTCTGCACTGTTAGGGTCCACTAGCTTGACCCTTTTTAATGATCTGGATGATGAAGCTCCTTGAGTTCTTTTCGTGCCTTCTTGCATGGCTTTTGGAGTGGTTGATCTTTGCCGTTTTTGTGAGGATGACTGTGGTATTTCACTAGGCGAAGGATGGATCACTTGTAAGGGTTCGGGTTGGACGAATTTAGGGCTTTTTCCCTTGATTGTTGATGATGATTTGGGCGATTTCATTATTTTGGAGAGGATGAAGATGAAGGTTTTTAGAGGAGAGAGGATGGAGTTTCTTGGACGGTTTTAGGGGTTTAGGAAGAGTTGTACTTTGGTAATTATGGAGAGTGGGATGGATAGGACGTGAGTAAGTGGGCTTTAAAGGGATGAAGGGACGGTTTATGAAGGGTTTTGTACAACTTCTAACTGACAATTTTGCATGTTAAATGAGTGGTGTAACGAGTAATTTTTAAGGGTAGGTTCAGTGAATGTGGCGGATTACGTAATTGATTTTCGAAACACCCCAATGATCCGTCTTCCAATTTAAATTAAGTTGACTCATCGAAAATAAATAAAATAAAATGCTGGAATTTATTTGGAATAATAAATAAAAAATATATAATAAATTTTTTCATTTTATAATATGGGGATAATACTAAGATAAAATAAATTATGCTACATGGTCTATTCAGTTAGACAAGCAATCAAGACAATATTCATGGCACATACTTAGATAGTTGCGTACCTAAATCTCGCAATGATTGAGTTTTCAATCTTGGTTGTTGTGGTTGATCTAACCCTTCCAATTATCACGATGCTTTGAGGGGGTTTGCTAGCATTAAACTTTAGTGAAGCTTGATCATACCTAGCTCCAACCTCATCTTTTCAAATTGTTCTCTAGGAAGTGGTTTAGTCATTATGTCTGCAATTTTTTCATTAGTACTGACATGTTTGACAATAATATTCTTATGTTCCACATTATCCTTAAGAAAATGATGTCTAATATGTATATGCATAACCCTAGAATGATGCACGGGATCTTTTGATATGCATATGGCACTGGTATTATCGCAATAAATAGGAACGCATTCAAATTTAATACCAAAATCTCTTAGCTGTTGTTTTATCCATAGCATTTGGGAACAACAAGTTGCTGTTGCCACATATTCTGCTTCTGCAGTGGATAAAGCTACTGTGTTCTGTTTCTTGGAACACCAAGATACTAAACATGAGCCAAGAAATTGTACCATTCCTGAAGTGGTCTTTCTATTAACAAGATCTCCTGCATAATCTGCATCACTAAAACCTTTCAAGTCACAGACATCACTTTTCGGATAAAATAAGGATAGGTCATCTGTTCCCTTTAAATACCTAAGAATTCTTTTTACTGCCGTATGGTGTGATTCCTTAGGATTTGATTGAAATCTAGCACACAAACCAACACTAAACGAAATATCGGGTCTACTAGCAGTTAGATATAGTAAAGATCCTATCATGCCTCTATACATAGTTTGGTCAACATTTGTACCATTCGCATCTTCATCTAATCTAATGTTAGTGGCCATAGGTGTGTGGTTCGTTTTAGCATTATCAAGTCCATACTTCTTTAGTAGTTCTTTTATATATTTTTGTTGATGAATAAAGATACCGTGAGCAGTTTGTTTAATTTGCAATCCAAGGAAGAAATTTAATTCTCCTATCATACTCATTTCAAATTCAGCACTCATTAGGTCAGCAAATTCTTTACATAACGATTCATTAGTGGCTCCAAAAATAATATCATCAACATATATTTGAACGACTAAAATATCTGAACCTTTATTCTTGAAGAATAAGGTCTTGTCAATTTTACCCCTTATGAACTTGTTTTCAATCAAAAATTTAGATAATCTCTCGTACCATTGCCTAGGAGCTTGTTTTAGCCCATAAAGAGCTTTATCAAGCTTGTAGACGTGATCCGGAGAAATTGGGTTTTCAAAGCCAGGTGGCTGTTCCACAAAGACTTCTTCTTCTAGAAAACCATTTAAAAATGCACATTTCACATCCATTTGATATAATTTAAAATTCATAAAAGCAGCAAATGAAATAAGAATTCTAATAGCTTCTAACCTCGCTACTGGAGAAAAAGTTTCTGTATAGTCAATACCTTCCTGTTGATTGTACCCTTTAACCACCAACCTTGCTTTGTTTCTTACTATTGTGCCATGTTCGTCTAGCTTGTTTCTAAATACCCATTTTAATCCAATTATCCTTTTATTCTTGGGTTTTGGTTCCATGTGCCACACTTTATTTCTTTCAAACTCATTAAGTTCATCTTGCATTGCAACTACCCAATCTAAATCTTGAAGGGCTTCTTCATGATTCTTGGGTTCCAATGTTGAGAGGAAAGCAAAGTGTGTACAAAAGTTTCTCATTTGGGACCTTGTTTGTATGCCTTTACCCATATCGCTTAGAATCAAGTCTAGCGGATGTGACTTTTGATGTTTCCACGGCTTTGGGACAAAGTCTCTTATGGAGACAGATGTGGAAGTGGACTCACTGACTTGATTCTGATTTGGCTCAGCTTCATTTCTTTCATCTTGTACTTCTCTAATAATATCTGGCATAGGAACGGCAGGCTGTTCCTGATTTGCCTGTTGTTCCTGTTCTTGATTTGGTTCAGTATCTTGAACATGCTTTTGTTCTTCCTGTTCTTGCTCCTTATGTATGTTTTCATCATCTTCCAGGTTATCAAGACCTATCTTAAAATCACCTGTTTCTTGTTCACTTGTTGTAAAATTAGTTTCATCAAAGATAATGTGAACAAATTCTTCAACACACATAGTTCTCTTATTATAAACTCTATAAGCTTTACTGTGAGATGAGTAGCCAAGAAATACTGCTTCATCACTTCTTTCATCAAATTTACCTATATTTCTTTTTCCATTTACATGCACAAAGCATCGACATCTAAATATGCGAAAATATGAAATATTAGGTTTAATTCCTTTAAACATTTCGTATGGGGTTTTAGAAGTGATTGGTCTAATTAAAACACGATTTACAATATAGCATGCAGTATTAACGGCTTCGGCCCAAAAGTTTCTAGGTAGACCACTAGCTATTAACATGGTTCTAGCCATTTCCTCTAAAGTTCTATTTTTACGTTCCACCACACCATTTTGTTGAGGAGTCCTTGGTGCAGAGAAATTGTGACTTAAACCATGCTCGTTGCAATAATCCATAAACCTTGAATTTTCAAATTCCTTACCATGATCCGATCTTATGTGGACAAGTTGATTGTTACTAGATTTTCGAATTTTATTGGCAAATGCAACAAATTCATCAAAGGCCTCATCTTTGCTAGATAAAAACAATGTCCATGTAAATCTGCTGTAATCATCAACTATAACAAATACATATCGCTTTCCACTGCGACTTTGGATTCTCATTGGTCCACAAAGATCCATATGAATTAATTCAAGTGGCTTTGAGGTGGTCACTATATTTTTAGTTTTGAAAGACGACCTTACATGTTTTCCTTTGGCACAAGGATCACATACTTCATTCTTTTGAAATTTGAGGGACGGTAATCCTCTAACTAGGTCTTTAGTTCTTAATGTATTAAGCAAGGAGAAGCTAGCATGACCTAAACATTTATGCCAGAGAAGAGGGTCATCTTCTAAAACGCTAAGACACGTTAGACTGGTTTTAGGAACAGTGTGCAGGTCCACCACGTAGGTGTTCCCTTTTCTAATTCCCTCCAATATGATGTCTCCTGTGTCGTTCCTAGAAATGATGCACTTTTCAGAAGTAAAGTTTACAGAGTTACCTTTGTCGCAAAATTGAGAGATGCTTAACAAGTTGTGTTTTAAATTCTCGACTAAAAATACATTGTCTATTGCATGGGAACTTGACCTTCCTACATTTCCTTTGGCTATTATTTCGCCTTTCATGTTGTCTCCAAAGGTCACAGTTCCTCCATCATAGGCTTCTAGTGAGAGAAACTTTGATCTGTCGCCTGTCATGTGCTTGGAACAGCCACTGTCGAGATACCAGGAGCTGTTCCCCCTCACTAGAACCTGCAAAACGAACTTAATTGCTAGAGGGTGGAACCCAGCCATCCTTGGGTTCCATGTCGATTATACATGAATCATATTTCTTAATCCAAACTCTATCGACATATATTTGGTTCGTTTTGTTATGTTGTTCCTTTCTTAAACATTGATGTTTCAGGTGCCCCGTTTTGCCACAAAAGGAACAGATCTTACTACTTGGGAGATCAACATAGACCTTCTTCTTTTTGTTATTCTTATTATACCCTAAAACTTCAGTTCCTTTGGTTTTAGCGTCAATAATCCATTTGGGAACCTCTTTGATTTTCCCTTTTCCTTTTGAATTTAATTCAAGCTTAAGTTTTTCATTTTCATTTTTGGTGGATTCTAGGTCTAACTTCATCTTGTTAAAATCGTTTTCAATCTCTTGAATGGACTCGGTTTTTAGTTCTAATCCTAGCAATTTATATTGATTTAGTTCAATATTTAACATGACATTTTCTTGTTTTACTTTCTCTATTGCTTCCTTTAACATCACGTTTTTATCAAGCAAATCAAAAAACCGTGTTTGCACATCGGACCTAAAAGAATTTAGGTAGGATATTTGGTCTTTGCTAGTCTTAAGGTCTTTTTCTATTTGGAGACAGATGGCAGTTTGTTTTTCTAGATTATTTTGTGTCTCCAAAATCATTTTAATCAATTCATGTTTATCCAATTTGAATAGGTAATTAGGAAATGAGTTAGAAGACAATACCTCTTTTCCTTTGGACTTCTCATCATGTGTTGCCATGAGACAGAGATTGGCTGTTTCTTCTTCAACTGGGGCTTCGGTTTCAGCCTCGCTTTCAGATTCTCCCCATGCAGCTATCATGGCTTTGCGAAAATCAGCTTTGTTGAAGTTTCCTTTCACTGGTTGTCTTCCTGTTTCCCTTGCCTTCCCTTTACCCTTCTCGTTCTTCTATTGAGGGCATTCTTTGATGAAGTGATCGGTACTTCCACATTTGTGGCATTCAAAGTTGGCTTTTGAATTGGCAGTTCCTCTTTCTTTGAAGTTCCTTTGATTATTATATCTACTGTTCCTGAAGAACTTCTTGAATTTTCGCACCAACATTGCTGCCTCTTCCTCATCATCTTCTGACTCTTCTTGTTCATTTGCTGTCAGAGCCAAGTCTTTGTTCCTGGAACTGTCTGCTTTTCCCAGATGTAATTCGTGAGTCTTCAGGGAACCAGCTAACTCTTCCAAGTTGAATTTGGTGAAATCTTTAGATTCTTGTATGGCAGTGACCTTAGCTCTCCAGCGATCATCTTGAGGTAGGCTCCTTAGGATTTTTCTTACCTGTTCATCTGAGGGAATTAGCCTTCCAAGAGAGACAAGTTCATTTGTGATGTTAGTGAACCTAGTGAACATTTCTTGAATGCTTTCTCTAGGTTCCATAACAAATCTTTCATATCTTGACATGAGCAAGTCAATCTTGGAACGCTTTACTTCACTGGTTCCTTCATGGGTGACCTCCAGCAGATCCCAAATCTGTTTTGCTGTTTTGCAGCCCATAATTCGATTGTGTTCATTTGGACCAAGCCCACAGTGAAGTAATTTGATGGCAAGAGCATTCATCTCCATTTTCTGAAAATCTTCTTTCTCATATTCAGTTATCGGTTTGGGAACAGTCTCGTTATTGGAGTTGGTAGTGGTTACCTCGAAATCTCCAACTTCGATGACTCTCCAAACTTGATAGTTCTCGGCTTTGATGGAGATTTCCATCCTATTCTTCCAATATGTGTAGAATTTTCCATCGAACATTGGTGGTCTCTGAGTAGAGTAACCTTCTTCCATACGTTCATTCATTTTCAACATCTCTAATACACCAAGATACGGCTCTCAGGGTTTCCTGATCAAATGAGGAACAGGGCTCTGATACCAATTGTAGAAACACTTAGAGAATATGAACCCAACAAGAGGGGGGGTGAATTGTTGTGTTGCCTTTAAGAGTATTTATGCCCTGTTTTTGCGGAATTTTAAATCGTTTTGACTTTGACAGCAATGCTCTTCCACAACCTTCTTAGGCACCATCGACGATCACAACAATCGGATATATGACCTATAAAACAATCTCTAAAGTATTTTGTTTGTTTATAATTGTTAAGTCATCATCAAAACTTAAATGGGCCAACACATATAATAATTTGCGGTATTATAATAATCTGCGGTATTTAAAATTTAAAAATTGTCAAAATTGTAATGTATGCAATTTTATTCTTGCCATATATACTCCTGCCATAAATACTGGCCAATAAAATAATTACTATACTATACATTAAAAATCTCTAGTCATAAATAATCCTGCCGCATTTAAAAATCTCTGGCCATAAATACTCCTGCCATAAATACTAGCCAATAAAATAATTACAAATGGCACTCTCATATTCACTCTAATTTTCTATACTATACATTAAAATTAATATAGTGTATGATTTGGAATTCTAAATTTTAAAACATCATTATTCATCTCCATCATGACCACCTTCACCACCAACTTCACTAGAAACTTCAATAGCACCCAATCAATGTATTTATCAGGCACAAACTCCATCTAAACATTGTAAATTGAATCATCCCATTTCCAAAACCCACCTCTCTCTCTCTCTTTCTCCTCATTAAATCTAATCATTAGAAAATTTTCAGATATTTTCCTTGTGAATGAAAGGGTTATTTGCCCCTTAAAAATCACGCACACCAACCAAACAATAAGTTGAGACTTTAAACATATTACCACCTTTAGGAATTTTTAAACATATTACCACCTTTAGAACCCACATAAAGCACAACAGTTGTTTAAACATATTACCACCTTTAGGAATTTTTAAGTTGAGACTTTAAAAATAAGAAAGCCTCAACCCTTGTTTGTTATGGTAGAGACTTGAAAGAAAGATATAGAATCAAAGTTTCAACCCAAATACTTACCCTCCCCCAAGACATTTTTCTTAATGACTTTCCTCTATTTTAATCTCATTTCCTATTCTCATTTCCCCTAAGCAAACAAAGACTTGGACTTATTTTTGAAATAAAGTCTCATTCCCTTCCTTAGGGTCATCCTTAAACTTTTCCAATACCATGTGACTTTTTATCTTAGCATCTTGATCAACCCCAAGAATGTTTTCTCCACTTGTTAACCATTTCCTTATCCTTTGTTGAGTCAAGACCCAATTCTGGTGACCTTGGTGATGGGTTTGATCATTTGATAGCTCATGCTTTGTCTTGCACTATCGAGAGCGAAGATGTGAGGGACATGAGCTATAGAGTGTTGAGATTTGGGTCCATCAATGAAGTGATGGATGTTTATGATGCTATGAGATGGCTTGAGGAAGCCAAGACACAAAGAAGAGAAGGGTTGGAGGTATGCTCGACTAGGCGAGCAGAGAGGAATGAGTCGAGAAGCAACTCGAGCAAGGGAGCAGCATCAAACCAGTAGGTTCTGGATGCAGGCTCGACCGTTTGAGCAAATGTCGCTCAGGTCGAGCGGTTTGGTGCAGCGCATTCTGACGGTTTCTTATTTACTCGGTTGTATATGGGCTTCTATCCCATTTTGCTTTAGGCCTTCTAATACTCTTTAGGACTATAAATATGAGCCTTAGGAATGTATTAGGGCATTGTGTGAGGCATATACAAGATTGAGAGCTAGGG
Organism: Amaranthus cruentus; assembly: GCA_019425755.1. Taxonomy (NCBI): domain Eukaryota; kingdom Viridiplantae; phylum Streptophyta; class Magnoliopsida; order Caryophyllales; family Amaranthaceae; genus Amaranthus; species Amaranthus cruentus. Next base: position 7,861,905 of record CM033458.1, on the reverse strand, counting down.
TTTAAGACAAGAGAGTTCTACTTCCTTATTTATTTATTTTGAGAGAGTTTGAAGTAAAGCTTCAATCTTTGCTTTAAGAGGGTGTTCTTAAAGCTTGAAGGTGATTCATTAATGTACTTTGGTTTATGTTAATGATAAGATACTTACTTTGAGGGGGAGGTATCCATAGATACCTCATTATATTTTTGTGTTGTGTTCTCTTGTTGCATGCTTTGTTTTTGGGTTATTCTTTGCATTAGTTTTGTTCTTGTTTCTTCATCATTTGCTTAGCCCATTCATAATAATTGGTGTCAGAGCTTTAGGTTAGATTCGGGGGTTGTTTTGTAGGTAAAAGTGTGTGTCTTTGGTGTAGAAACAAGATGGGTGATGGTGCAAAGTTTCACATTCCTTTGTTTGATGGAAAGATGAACTTTTCGGTGTGGAGGAGCACCGTAGAGGATTTTTTGGTGCAACAAGGGATTGATGAGGTTCTTGAGAAGAGTAAGCCCACAACAATAAATGAAGGGAAGTGGGTGGCCATGAAGAAGAAGGCGGTAATCTCTATTAGGCTTGCCATTGCACCCGAAATCAAGTATAACTACTTGAATGAGACCGACCCCGGTGTGTTTTTGGAGAAGTTTCTAAAGGTGTATGCTTCGAAGTCTTTGACCAACAAGTTTTGCTTGAGATGGGAGTTGTATCAACTCATGAAGGAGGATGATACAAGTACGCAAGATCACATTAACACATTCAATCAATTGGTGTGCCAATTGTTGAATGCCGATAAAAAGCTTTCCGATGAGGAGAAGGCACTACTACTCTTGGCTTCACTTCCAAAGAGCTATAAGAATATAGTTCAAACTTTGCTTCTTGGTAGGGACTCAATCACTCTTGATCAAGCATTGGCGGCGTTGAGGGAGAATGATCGATTCATGGAGAGGCATGAGGGGGATGAGAAGACGGGTAATAGTGAGGCTTTGTTTGGGGAAGGCTCAAGAGGGAGATCTAAAGAGAGTGGGTATCGAGCAAGGGGGAAGTCTCAAGTGAGAAATGACTTTAGTAACAAGGAGTGTTACTACTGTAAGAAGAAGGGGCACATTCAAATGATGTGCAATGAGATGAAGGAAGACCTCAAGAGAGTGAAAGACTTGAAGGTTGGTAGAAGAGATGGTGAGAGTAGCGGGAGTGCCGCTCTAGGCTTTATGGATGATGATGAATATGAGGGTGCGCTTCTTGTTGATGGAGGAGTGACTTGTAGTAAGGAATGCGTGATTGACTCCGGTTGCTCATTCCATATTTGTTGTGAAAGAGAGAAATTTGCTAAGCTTAGCACTTGTGATGGTGGCCTTGTCACCTTACCCAATGATGAGAGGGTGAAGGTGGAAGGTATTGGTAAGGTTGACATTGTGACACATAATGGTGTCAAGAGAAGGCTAGGTGGTGTGAGGTATGTTCCCAAGCTTGAGAGGAACCTCATATCACTTGGTAGATTGGAGTCTAAGGGATGCACTTTCAAGGCTAGTGGAGGCACATTGAAAGTCATTAACGGGAGCATGGTGCTCATGAAGGGAAGAAGGAGTGAGAACATATTGTATGTGCTACAAGTTGAAGGTGGTTGCCTAGGCCTCTATGATGATTGCAAGTCACCCAAGAAGGTGACATTTGATGATGGTAAGGGAATTCGTCTTGAGGGGGAGATTGTTAAGTCAAGACCCAATTCCGGTGACCTCGGTGATGGGTTTGATCACTTAATCGCTCTTGCTTTGTCTTGCACTATCGAGAGTGAAGATGTGAGGGACATGAGCTATGGAGTGTTGAGATTTGGGTCCATCAATGAAGTGATGGATGTTGATGATGCTATGAGATGGCTTGATGAAGCCAAGACACAAAGAAGAGAAGGGTTGGAGGTATGCTCGACTAGGCGAGCAAAGAGGAATGAGTCCAGCAGCAACTCGAGCAAGGGAGCAGCATCAAACCAGTAGGTTCTGGATGCAGGCTCGACCGTTCGAGCAAATGCCGCTCGGGTCGAGCGGTTTGGTGCAGCGCATTCTAACGGTTTCTTATTTACTCGGTTGTATATGGGCTTTTATCCCATTTTGTTTTAGGCCTTCTAATACTCTTTAGGACTATAAATATGAGTCTTAGGAATGTATTAGGGCATTGTGTGAGGCATATACAAGATTGAGAGCTAGGGTTTAAGCCAAGAGAGTTCTTCCTTATTTATTTATTTTGAGAGAGTTTGAAGTAAAGCTTCAATCTTTGCTTTAAGAGGGTGTTCTTAAAGCTTGAAGGTGATCATTAATGTACTTTGGTTTGTGTTAATGATAAGATACTTAGTTTGAGGGAAAGGTATCCATAGATACCTCATTATATTGTTGTGTTGTGTTCTCTTGTTGCATGCTCTGTTTTTAGGTTATTCTTTGCATTAGTTTTGTACTTGTTTCTTCATCATTTGCTTAGCCCATTCACAACATCCTTAAATGACGTCTTTATCAATTTTCCAGGATTGATGGGCTGACCAAACATGTCATTCACATCCGATAGATTAATGTAATATTCTCTCTCAATCCTCCCATTAGAAATACGTTGTACTCAACTATTGAGATCAAAGTCTGAAACAATATATGCTAAAATGCCCGAAAGGTATTTTGAATTTTAATATCTAATATTCCACCAAAACTTTTTCTTAAACAACATCTATCTGAACTTTCGATAGAGTAATTTTTGAACCTTTTAAATTCATAAACGCCTAAACTTGGCAATTTATTTTAATTTCTTTTTCAACCCTAAAAATTGATCAACTAGTTAAAAAATGCAAATCAATAAATAACTTATAGCGCTTGTGGCTCAATGGATAGAGCATATGCATGTGGAGCAAAAGGTTTGGGGTTCTACCCATACTAGGAGCAAATATTAGTTGGGAGGTTTCTTGACTGCGCGCATCTCTCTTTACTCCCTTCTAGAACAGATTCAATTTGTCCGCATCTTTCAAAAAAAAGAAAAACCCCCCACCCGAACTCTGCCTTGTGCGGGATACTGAGAGTGTCTTAAAAAAACTTATATGCATAAGTTATTACCTTAAATGCATCTATATAGACTAAATTTTCATAAAATCACTTTAATATAATAAATAATTAAACAAAACAATTCTCAAGTTAACTGTATCAATTTATAAATTTTATACATCAACTTGATCGACTTAAAAAATGCAATAATAATAATAATAATAATAATAATAATAATAATAATAATAATAATAATAATAATAATAATAATAATAATAATAATAATAATAATAATAATTAACAATACTAACATATTATTGAATTAATTAAAAAAAATTTTGAGCTATCAAATATTTTAATTAATAATAATAATTATTATTATTATTATTATCATTATTGCTATTCAATCCTCCATCACTGCTAGTTAGCCCTTTAAGAAGATCTGCAGAGTTGAAGACAAGTTAAGTATATGGATCTCCAAGGATAAGTATTGTATCAAGGATGTGTACATGAGCTATTTTGATAACTACCAGTGGCGGATCCAGAACTAAAAATCATGGGTAGCGCCAACGTGTTGAAATAAATTACTGCAAATATTGCAATAATAATCCCATGTCACTACCAGTATAAAATGAAAAGAATGAAATATGTCATCCACACCGCATCGTACAAATTACAAGTTACAACGAGATCAAAATTTGACAAAGTGAAATACTTCCTCTAAACTACTTGCTACATTACGATTATTGGTACTATTCTTCCTTTAAGCTTATTACGACCGTTTTGGTGTTTAATTGGGTCATCGGTTTGATTTTTTATTAGGTGTTTAGTTCAAAATTGGGCTTTGTGTCTATATTGGTTTTTTATGTAATTGTAAATCCATTATTAAGTCGGGTCAAAATCGAGTTTGGTTTCAAGGTCAGAATAATACCGGGTCATTAATATGCAAGTGAGATCTTGTTTAATTCGTTTAATCGCATACTATCATAAAATTAATTTTTTATATAATTTTTAGATGTGTAAAAATAAATACATAAATGATTAGACTAACATATTGGATAGCGTAAAAAATCAAATATAGCAAGTATAGTGAAACAAAGGAAATACATTATAACTAAAAAAGAAAATTAATTTTTCAAAAAATATCATGGGTAGCCTATGCTACCCATTGTTACTTAGTAGATCCGCCAATGTAACTACCCCAAAGCTGCATGGAGGAAGTTCCTTTGGAATAGAGCCTCCCTTCCCAAAGGGAAATTCATCTTTTGGATGATCCTCAATAAGCTGAAAACCAAGGATAAATTATTTCAGATGAAATACCTGCAGGATTATTGTTGCCCTTTACGTTACATGACATCTGAAATGATAGAACACATTGTCTTCTCATGCCCTTTCAGTGCAAGGTGTCTCAAGGAACTTGGTATGTGACTCACTCTTCCAAATCTTCACATGGATATCAATAAGCCTGCTAAGTTTAAATGGCAAACTAATGGCTTTCATAAGATCATTATCTCTAGCTTATGCAGTCTTTGTTACTATATATGGAGAACTAGGAATAAGGCTATCTGGCTCCTTAAAATGGGCACAGTGGACAAAGTCATCGAACGAATTAAGTGAGAAACTAGAGCTAGGTTTTCTGCTTTATATCTTGTTGAAACTCAAACCTCTGTTTAGTTTAATGATATTGTTTAGTCTCTTGTTTTTGTTCTTTTGAGGTGCCCCCTATTGTCTGCATATAAAACATGAGTTAGTACAACCATTCCTAGAAGGTGAGTTCTTTCTTCACACTGATGCATTTTCTACAATAGTTGGGTTTACCTACCTCTGTGTTTGTACCTTATCTTAATTAGTTTTGGTGCATTGTAAATTCTTATTCATTTTCCAAAAAAAAATAATAAATAGTATTATTATATTAATTAATTAATTAATTAATTAATTAATTAACAATATTAATAATAATAATAATAATAATAATAATAATAATAATTATTATTATTATTATTATTATTATTATTATTATTATTATTATTATTATTATTATTATTATTTTTATTATTACTCCCTACAACACAATTCAATTGTCTCATTTGAGTTGGGCACGGATATTAAGAGTGGGATGGGGTCCACCAAAAAGGTAGTAGTTGGCTATTTTAATTGATCAAATTAATTTTAAAGGTGATAGTTGGGTATTGGGAATTGGAAAAGTGGGGGTATTTAGGTAAAAAAAGATACACAAAAAAGGGAACGAGACAATTGAAGTGAATTGCCCAAATAAGAAAATGGGACAATTGAATTGTGTTGGAGGGAGTATTATAACTTTATGAAACCAAATAAGATCTCAAATCAAACTAGATTAGATCAGATTTAATAGATCAGATAAGACCATGTTATGGTAACATTTTGATTTATTTATTTAATTAATTATTATTGTGATATTACCCTGATAACCATTGACTATCCCTTGACCTTGACTCTAAGTCAAGGAGTTTTTAAGATGATCAATTCAGCATGCTTAATCCCCAAGTAAGTAACCTCCTTATAACCACCTTGTAACTCCCCATTTCCTGGGATAACCAACTCCAACTTCCCACTATCATACACTCCATTCAGAAATAACTACCATGGGATGACTTTAAATAGGGACAACCAACATCATTGGCGCCCCAAGCCTTCATTACGATACCGAAACTCTGCCAAAATTCACTCAGACAGTTACCTCCCACTTCGCCACTTCCACTGGTCGGTAACCACCACATAAAACCCCCTGTCTACTCTTTTCTACTCATTATTCATTTACTTTTTCCCTATTCCGTTATCTGACTTGAGCGTCGGAGAGGGTTTCCGGGAGAACCCCCCGGGCAAGGCTAACTTGTTGTTGTGCAGGACAGACAAACCCCTTCCTGAAGGTGTCGCTTCGCCCGTTGACCGACGTTTGACCACTGTACAACTTCCACTTCAGGTATCTCACGTGCCTTATACACTTCCTCGTTTCATTACCGAAACAGTTTGGCGCCGTCTGTGGGGACCTCTTGAACAAAAAGTCATGGCTCCCAAAAAAGTTCAAACACAAACTGCCACCGTGCACAATACATATACAGACACGTCCGCGGGACATGCTAACAATCAGGCCGTGACTCTCCGTGATCTGGACATGCTGGCACAAAACCTAACAAATACCTTTACTAAACAACTTCATGCCATTGTCAGTGCCAATGCCGCTACCCCCCATCAGCAGGTGTTGGCCGACATGGCAGATGAAATCAACAATCTTAAAGAACGAATTGACCCCACCAAAGATGTCTCAACTTCCCAAAAATCTGATGCTGGGGACACGAAGATGTCACGGTCAAGTAAGAGGAACAAAAAAAGAAGGGAAAGAGCCAAACTACGAAAAAGTTTAAGTAAAAACAAGATAGAAGAACAAGGAGAGTCTAAGACTGAGACTCAAGATGCCAGAAAACACCTAGATGAAAAGAGAGCCCTACAATCACAAAGTGTTCAATCTTTTATTGACAAGAAGCGGGACGAGAGGAAGATGTCGCGGTTTTCTGGGTCTAGCCGCCCAATTAGCCCCATCAAGCCTCTACGGGATGATTTTAGCCAAGGCGGCCCGCAAGAGGCCCCTATGTTGCTGAATTCCCCATTATCCGCTGAGATATTGGCTGCTCCTAATCCAGCCAAGATTAAAGTCCCTAACATGACTCCATTTGATGGAACAAAGTGCCCGGAAGAGCATGTTGTGGCCTACAAGAATCTGATGTTGTTGTATACTACAAATCCAGATTTATTGTGTAAGTTCTTCCCTACTACTCTTAGTGGCATTGCTTTGATCTGGTACACATCGCTTCCAGTTGGAAGCATTCACACCTTTGCCTAACTTGAGGCTAAGTTTGTAAGTCTTTTTGTGGCTTCCAAGAGACAAGAGAAGTCTAACTTCCACCTATTGAGTATTACGCAACAAGAAGGTGAAACTGTCTCCTCCTACCTTAAAAAGTTCCAAGAGGCCGTTTTGGAAGTGACAGACTTGGAAGAGTCAGTCTCCCTTAACGCCTTAATAAACAGAATGCGAACTCCCAAATTGAAGTTCCAGCTAGTTGAGAGTCAAGTGAAGACCTATGCGGAGGCGATGAGACAATGCCAAAGCTTTGTAACCGCCTCTGATATATGTCAGGCACATGATTCCAAGAAGCGAAAGCATGATAAGCGGGATCAAGGGCAATATCATTCATCAAAAGCCCACAAAGACCAATATTCGTCAGGAGAAAGGGGTTATCTTCCTCGTCATCAAGGTCCTCCTTCCGAGATGGGGCCTCCTAGATCAGGACATGTTTATATCACGGAAGGAGAACCCTGAACAAGGAATTTGAGGGATAAAGGTAATGATCCTCGGTTTAATAGAAATAGGAAGGACATCTTCTATGCAATCAGAGATGAACTCCCAATTCCACCTCCCTCTACAACTTCTCCTGATCGTCGCAATTACAATGTATGGTGTGATTATTACAAGGAATATGGACACAACTTGTCACAATGCAGAGAACTTAAACGCATCCTACACCAACTTGCCGACGAAGGAAAACTGAGAAGGTTCTTGAATCGGAAGGAGTACGGCTCTCGTAGTGACAATGAGAGAAGGCCATACCGTCCAAGGCATAACTTTTCTAGAGATGAAGAAAGAAAGGACAACTCTAATATCATCAATATGATAATAGGTGGTTTCTTTGAAGACTACCCAACTCTCAAAGCTGCGAAAGATAGTGTTCATACTTTACTCAATGGGCCCTTAAAATCAACTTTAGGAGGCCTTATGAAGTTTGATGCCACTGTCTCCCAACCGTTACAACCTCTCACTGACCAGTTGGTAGTCACAATCAAAATTGGCCAGATGAAAGTTAAACGAGTACTCGTTGATACTGGAAGCACAACTGATCTCATCACCATGGATTGCCTCAAACAGATGAAGTTTGAGAAAAAACACCTACCTGCCATTGATAAACCCCTCATTGGCTTTGGAGGTAACCAAGTTTTACCCCTAGGAACAATCATACTTCCAGTTTGTGTTGGGGAAAAAGATAGTTGCAAAACAATGTCGATTCGCTTCACGGTAGTCGACCTAAATTTTTCCTATAATGCTATCATGGGACTTCCTCTCATTAACAAGTTAAAAGCGATTATTTCTCCACATCAACTCTTGCTACAATTTGAGAAGGATGATGAAAAAGTGGGAATCCTAAAGGGAGATCAGAAGGTAGCTCGTCAATGCCTTATCAATACATTAAAGCATGATGGTGCTCCTGGAGTATCTCCGAAGATTCAAAATGGAAGAAGCAAGTATTGTTCATGAGAGGGAGAACATCTAAAGAAATACTTCACTTCATCCAATCATCAGTTATCAGGGATCATTATGATTTCCAAATTGTTTGTTTCATTCGAATAGTCACATCATCAAGATACTTCAGTTTTCAATTAGTTGTTTATTTACCAAGTACCGAACTCACTAGTTTTATGAATTATTTATGTCTTTTGAGTTCCCATATCATCATGATACTTCTACTTTTAGTAAAAGTTTGATCTAATTTTCGTATCAACATGATACGTCCATTTTCAGTTGAGGTTTGATTTAACTTCTATATCATCATGATACTTCGCATTTTGGGTTGTAAACCTTGTCACATTCGCACTTTCAAAGGAAATTCAACTCCTTATCATAAGTCCCGGGTGATTGACGGCTGGGCAAAATCACTTAAATTTTCATTGGAATCACCTAGTTTGATTCATCATAAGTCCCGGGTGATTGACGGCTGGGCAAAGCAGACCTATGTCCGATCTGAGTATTCATCAATTCTTTCAAAGGATTCACATAGTATGATTCTTTATCATGAAGTCCTAGGTGATTGACTGCTAGGCCGGATCATCATATCAGGCTCAAATGGCGAATATCATTACATATAATTTATGGCGCTTCCACCAAGTCTGAGCCTACCGAGGTATGATTATTTCTTCGCAATATTTTCTAAGTACTCCAACTTGTCCGAGACATAGAATATGTTCCGAGACATCATATATTTCCGTGGCTTCATTAGCCCTTGTTATATGTAAGTCGAATCCTCATTTTTAGCCCAATTATAAGAATTGGGGCTAAGTTGTCTAAGTATGAATACCATCTGAATCATAAGTTGTCCACAACATCCATAATTCGGACCCTGTTTTAGCCCAAGAATGGGATCTTGGAGCTAAAATATTCTAAGTGTTTTTCCTTGTCCGCCTCACAAGAAGAAATGTGATTCAGACCCTATTTTAGCCCAAGAATGGGATCTTGGGGCTAAAAAATTCTAAGTGTTTTCCTTTGACCATCCTTTTCCGCGACATTGCTACGGCATGCTTCATCAGCATCCTGCAAGGCTCAACTAACTTTAAGGCCGAGGCAATGTAAGCAACCTTGGTCACAAGATTTTTAAAATTTCCCGTCACACCGCCGTCATAGAAGGAATTTGATATTGACCCTATTTTGGTCTAAGAGTATTTTGAAACGTAATATTCTAAGTACTCCTCTATCTCCCGTAATACCACGGAATATCCCATAAAAGCGTTTTAACGAAAATTGATCATTGGGAGCAAATTTATCATAATCCGTGGCACCGTGCCAACTGTACAAATCTCATTCGGACCCAATTATTATAGGTTGTAAAATGGGAAACATCGAAAATTTGACTAAGTATGATTTCAAGTTTGCGGCATGTGTTTGTTGGTAGTCCGCGGCATATGATAAGAAAAGATCCGAGACATCAAATAATAATAATAATAATAATAATAATAATAATAATAATAATAATAATAATAATAAATATATAAAAAATAAGAGGAAAAAAAAAATTCCGCGGCTTAAGTACAAATTTGAGTCGGACCCTTTTTTGGGCATTAGAAAGGAAATTTTTAAAAATTTATCTAAGTATGGAAGAATAAAATTTGCCGCGGTACATTGCTATATTTTGATAAATATATATCAACTGGTTGGGGCTTCCTCACTAGGTTATGCGGGTCACATGTTCGAACCCCAACGGATTCATTTTGCTGCTGTTTGGTTTGTTGGACGGAAACTATGAATTCAGACCTTAAAGGTAATGCCCGTGGCATCGTACCTCAAAAGCACTGCTGTCTCAGTTGGTGAGGGCTGCATGCACACTTGATGAAGGTCGTGGGATCGATTCTTCACGGCAACAATTTGATTCGGACACTCATTTGTGCTATAGAAGCCTGTCCGTGCTTCTTAATGTGTTTCTCACAATTATTTTGAAAACGCCATATCTTTTTCGTTATAACTCAGAATTCGACGTGTGAATAGTCGTTTCGAAGCTTACAACTTTAATTTTAATATTCCAATAAAAGATCCCCTGAATTGTGGGTATGTTTATCTCTATTAACCTTTAATGTAATGGGTCATCCGTATTATTTATAACATGCTGCGTTATCGAAGGATCGAACTCTCAATTGTGGGGCTCAATTAACTTTGTCACTCTAAACTACATGTTGTGGCATGACATGGGTAAAATATGTAGCTTCTAAAATTTGTGACTTTCGCATAAAAAAAGATGTTTCAAGTCATCTGGACGCCACTCTTACATCATCCTTCATGCGTGGGGCTAAATGTTATGGTAACATTTTAATTTATTTATTTAATTAATTATTATTGTGATATTACCCTGATAACCATTGACTATCCCTTGACCTTGACTCTAAGTCAAGGAGTTTTTAAGATGATCAATTCAGCATGCTTAATCCCCAAGTAAGTAACCTCCTTATAACCACTTTGTAACTCCCCACTTCCTGGGATAACCAACTCCAACTTCCCACTATCATACACTCCATTCAGAAATAACTACCATGGGATGACTTTAAATAGGGACAATCAACATCATTGGCGCCCCAAGCCTTCATTACGATACCGAAACTCTGCCAAAATTCACTCAGACAGTTACCTCCCACTTCGCCACTTCCGCTGGTCAGTAACCACCACATAAAACCCCCTGTCTACTCTTTTCTACTCATTATTCATTTACTTTTTCCCTATTCCGTTATCTGACTTGAGCGTCGGAGAGGGTTTCCGGGAGAACTCCCCGGGCAAGGCTAACTTGTTGTTGTGCAGGACAGACAAACCCCTTCCTGAAGGTGTCGCTTCGCCCATTGACCGACGTTTGACCACTGTACAACTTCCACTTCAGGTATCTCACGTGCCTTAAACACTTCCTCGTTTTATTACCGAAACAGACCAAATTAGAATAATTCATATCAGATCAGATTGAATCAGATTAGATCTTAGTAAATTTATATCAAATTTAATCGAATCAAATTATAGTAAATTCAGATCAGATCTAATCAGATCAGACAAAGAGAACATGCCCTTAATATCCCGAGGTGACACTTTTCACATTATAGCGGAGTAGCGTCTTGATTCTCTTGAACCTACTTAAAAATTTCAGCGGGAACCAAAATCACGAAAATCACCAAAATCCCGCCAGTACCCTTTCACAACTTCAAAATTCAAACCCATACCCTTTTTAATTCCCACGTTCTATAAAAACCCTCAAACCGAACCATTTACACCGAATTCTTTTCCCTCTTCTTCTCTATTTTCAAAACCCTAGCCCTAAATATTTCCCACAAAACTCATCAAAATGCTTGAATTACGACTCGTTCAAGGAAGCCTTCTAAAGAAAGTCTTAGATTCGATTAAGGATTTGGTTAATGATGCCAATTTTGATTGTTCAGCCACTGGTTTCTCTCTTCAAGCTATGGATTCAAGCCATGTCGCTCTTGTTGCGCTTCTTCTTCGCGCCGAGGGTTTTGAGCATTACCGCTGTGATAGGAATATTTCAATGGGGATGAATCTCAACAATATGGCCAAAATGTTGAAGTGTGCGGGAAATGACGACATTATTACTATTAAAGCCGATGATGGTAGCGATACTGTCACTTTCATGTTTGAAAGTCCTAGTAAGTTTCGCTATTCTTCTTTACTTTTGCAAGTTTTGGTTATTTGTGGTAAAGAATTATTCTAGATTTTGTGAGGAATTAGTTGTTAGATTTTATGGACTTTTGTGTTATTAAAAATGTATGATGTTGAGTATTCCGATTTTTTTTCATGGAATTTGATGGATTCAACGTAATTGGCCTTTGACTTGAGATTTACAGATAATTTTGTTGCATGATTATTGAATTGAGTTAGGAGTAATAATGAATGTTAACTTTTGGCAATGAATCCGCTGCTTAAATCAAGGGATTTATAATACTTAAATAGTTCTGATGTTTGTTTTTAGGATATAACAGATTTACATCCCACTAGTATGAAGAGCTGATAATTTATTTGGTATTTAGTAGAGCATTTATAAATGAATTTTTTTTTTTGGTGGAAATTTGAGACTCCGTGAATCTGGAAATTTATAAATAATTGTAGAGATGATCAAGGATGAATAATGGTACTAAAGTGGTTGGGTAAAAGGCTTAGCAATCTCAACTTTATTGGATCGGTTTGCAAGTGGTTAAAAATGAGATTTATTGATTTACAAAAATGAGTTGTGCACTTTGGGCTTATAAGCTAATTTATGTTAATTATAGTCCATTTTGATTTTGTAACAAAAGGCTAATACTTGTCAGCTACGAATATTTGAGCTTATAAAATTTGGACACAAAAACTTCCAAATTTATGAGTTTGTGATACTTTAGAACATTTAGGCCAAAAGGTAGCAAGTTACAACTCATGCTTCCTTTGAATACGGGCAGTTAGTTGTTCTGTTCACAATCACCGCACAGAATGAACTTTAGTATCTACTTTGTTGTGTGTAGTTGTATTGATGGACTTACACAGATAAGTTGGTAACAAAATTTAAATGACTGAATTAAAGAGAGCTTTAATGTCTGATTACTGGTGTGTTATAGGTAGTTTTACCGATGCTAATGAATTATGTGTGGCCATGAATTTCAATTGTCTTATATAGGAATGGAACATTCAAAAATTGTTAAGATAAAATGTCTTTTGTTATGTGTACATATTTATTTGTCAAAATTAACTTTTGGCAAATTTGTGCTGATACTTATGTGATTGTTATGTTTTCTCTAATAATTATAGACCAAGATAAAATAGCGGATTTTGAGATGAAGTTGATGGACATTGACAGTGAGCACTTGGGTATTCCTGAGGCTGAATACCAGGCCATTGTGAGGATGCCTTCAGCCGAATTTGCCAGGATATGCAAAGATTTGAGTAGTCTTGGTGACACAGGTAGTGTTTTGTTCCATGGGTTTGTTCAACTGATCTTCGTTCTTTTTGTTATTGCAATTCATGTTCTAATCTTAATATCCTATACTAATTACTATATGGGTACTGAAATTGTAATTTTGCAGTTGTAATATCTGTGACAAAAGAAGGTGTTAAGTTCTCTACTACAGGTGATATTGGTGCGGCAAACATTGTCCTTAGACAGAACACGACAGTCGACAAGGTATATTTAAGCTTATGATTGTCACTTTTAAAACATAAGTTCAGAGAAGAGGAAATATAAGCTATGGGCGATAGATAATTAAATATTTATTAAAGCCTTCGAATTTGATGAAGGCGGAAGCAATATCCCACTATCCCAATGCCATGTGGCTCCTGCCTAGGTTGTGTTCGGGGTCTCATATGCGTTTCTTGTTTATAAGACTCAGATTTTTGTGTTTACTCCTGTTTTTTTGATTGATATGATATGAATTGCAGCCTGAAGATTCTACAATCATTGAGATGAATGAGCCTGTATCACTCACCTTTGCACTACGGTACATGAACTCTTTTACCAAGGCAACTCCTCTTTCAAACACGGTCACAATCAGCTTGTCTTCAGAACTTCCTGTTGTAGTTGAATACAAGGTTGCAGAGATGGGTTACATACGGTTCTATTTGGCTCCTAAGATTGAGGAGGATGAGAATGAATCATAATCCCAGGATTTCAAGTCTCTTATCTCTTTCTTCTACTGTAACTCTTAAAGTTTTTTCTAAACTTTTAGGTTGATGTTTGATTTTTTTTTTCCAGGATTTTTTTGCGCAATAGTTGAAAATCTGAATGTTGAAGAAAATTAGGTATCTCTGATTAGTGCATATTATGTTAGGTTATTAGAATTGTCAAGTTTTTCTTTATGTTAATTTAAAGCTGTTTAGGTCTGTCTTAGTGTATGTAACAAACGTCCTTTCCAAATTTCTGAAGTTCGTTATAAAATTTGATGTTGCATTGTTTGTCAATACACTTTCTCTAATTTCAATAGAATTCTCTTTATAGGTAGGCTTGGTATTCAAATCCATACATGGATGTTTTGATTATTCCTAATTTGATTGTACTGGAACGACGTAGGCAGGTTGACATTTGATTTTTCACGCAGTCTAATGTAATAATTTAATCTTTAATATCTTTTATTATGTACTTCCTCCGTTCCAAAATACTTGCAACACTTACTATTTTGGGCCATTTCACAATACTTGCACCATTACTATATTTGGCAAAACGTACTCTTATTTTATTATCACTTTATTCCTACCCCATATATCACCATCAATCATACATCATCACATTAATCATTTAATATACCCACAACCAATATCTACCTTCCATTAATTAATTTTTTACTTCAATTTTTTAAATAAATTTAATACCCATTCAACTAACTTACCTTAAATTTATTAAAAAAAAATAAATTAAAGGATTTTAATTAAATTACCCCATTAAATTTGCCAACCCAACCGTTTCATATCCCAACCCATTAAATTACCCCATTAAATTACCCATTAAATTAAATTACCCCAAGTCCCAACCCAACCCAACCGTTTCATATCTCAAAAAAAAAAAATACCCATTAAATTACCCCAATTCCCCAACGGTACTCTACTACTCTCATGCTCATCTCTCATGGAATACTCCAGAAGACCAAAACCCTACCCTCCCTTTAAAAGCTTAGATCCTCCTAACCCTAATTAACCCCTCATTTCCTCCCTCTCTCAACGGCGCCTCTCCCTCTCTATCTCAAAAAAACTCCAAAAACTCTAGAAGTATTTTCCTCAGATCTTATTGTTTTGGGTTATTTTTATGGATTCTTCATTTGATTTATACTATTTTCCTCCTAAAATGGAGTCTTTTGATAGTGATGAAACTATCGATTTTTCTGATCCTAAAATGGATTCTGGGTTTTGTTGTTCCTCTGATTTATACTCTTTTCCTGATCCTTACTTTGATGACGAAGAAGGTTTTTTACTTTATGAAAAAAGGATACCCCCCAAAATGACCATTCGTGGTAGAAATAATGAGCATTTCTAACCCTTACTCTGTTTATTTTAAGATTTGATTATTTGTTTCATGCATGTCGAATTTTAAGATCTGATTATTTGTTGTTCTGTTTATTTAAATTGATTATTGTTGTTTTATTTTGATCATTTATTTGTTGTTCTGTTTATTTTAAGATCTGATTATTGTTGGTTTATTCTTAGTTTAGTTTTAAGTTTTGTTTAATATTGCTGGTTTTAATCTTAGTTTAGTTTTAAGTTTTGTTTAATATTGCTGGTTTTAATCTTAGTTTAGTTTTAAATTTATGTTTATTATTTCTGGTTTTAATCTTAGTTTAGTTTTAAATTTATGTTTATTATTGCTGGTTTTAATCTTAGTTTAGTTTTGAAGTTATGTTTATAATTGGTGCTTTTAATCTTAGTTTAGTTTGAAGTTTTGTTTATTATTGTTGGTTTTAGATGTTCATTTATGTTTGAAGTTCTGTTTATTTGTTGGTTTATAGTCTTGATGTATGGTAAAATCCGTATGATGATGGGGTATAAACTGATAAATATGTGCACAAATAAGTAAGCAATTTCATGCCACCTTGGGCTTAAGCACAAAGTAGGTTGATACAAATGCACTATTGCTTATGCCATTTCAATTACGTTGATGGGGTTAATTTTGCCTTATTCTTTACTACTTTCTTTGTTCTGTTTTAGTTGCACCACCCATTCACTTCAATTAAGTATGGCATAAACATGTAACTCTGAGTATTAATGGCATATCATAGATGTATTTTGCGTCCGTACTTGTGTTTACACTCGAGATGAGGCTGATTTGCTTGCTGGTGCACACATTTAAATGATGCTAACCTTAAACAATCTGAGGGAAATAACACAAGTGAAACATGGGAATAAAAATTGACGAATGATGTTAAAAACTGCTTAAATTGTTAAATTGATGTATAAAAATTGCTTAAACAATCACCTCGATGACTAATGAGAGGTGTTCCCAAACACAATGTTACAACTTAAACGGAACAGAGGAAGTATATAATCATATTAGCATATAATCCTTTACAAAATGTTGATTTAAATCTAGATTTCAATCTAGACTATACAAAATGTTGCATATAATCCTTTACAAAATGTAGATTTTAATCTACAATATACAAAATGTGGCATATTTTCATCCTTTACAAAATGTTTATACCAAGACTAATTAATTTCAATGTTCTTGAGGAAGATCATTGAGATTAATTAACCCGCGACGTAAATGTTCTTTTGTTGAATCTATTAGCTCAGTAGCAACTTCAAGTTGGCTTGGCAATAGACCAAGCCTGTCTAATCTATTCTTTCCCATATGTGGTTGCTTGTAATTGTTACCACCTCTAACTTTAAGTACTTCTATCATGCATAATTGATATTGAATCCATGAGTAATTCAAAAGTTTTGGATTGAATGTTTCATATGCATCATAGACTGCCTTAACTAAAGCTTCTAAATCTTTTGGAAACTCTTTAAACTGAATCGATTGAAGTGCATTAAATATACCTAGATCCAATATGTTCATGTCTGGACTAGATGCCGGTTGACACACAAGCCTAATATTAAACCCATCTTGTGTGGCAGCTTCATTGAATGCTTGATCATTAATTAAAATGTGTGGTCTTGCATTGTCTTACTGTATCCATATATCCCTCACTCCATTTGCTGGCCATTTTGATCTGATTGCCGGTAAAACTTCGTCAATTAACTTTTGCCTTATGACATCTCGAGTAACTCTTGTAATTGCTTTTAATTCGGGTGTACCCGCAGGCCTATTGCTTGAACTCCTTATTGCCCTTTGTGTTTCTGTAAAAGGAAAGATGCCTATCTTTCCATCCCATAATATATCTCCATTGTTGTTTATTATAGGCCTAGCAACAGCAGCTATGAACATGACTTTACCTATAAATTTCTTGTTTTGAACACACCTATATGGCTCTTCTTCTTCCCATGTGAATAAGTAAAATCTTTGTGTCTCTCGACTCATATAAAACCACTTCTCGTCTATGTGTACCATGTTGTACATCAAACCAAACTTGGGCAGTGTGTTCACTGTTGCCGGTATAACTTGAGATAAAATAAAATTAAGGCGATTAACTTTGTGCTCATGTGTCAACTTTGGTTTGATTGAATTTGTGTGTGATCGAAGGTCTCCAGTCTTTAACATTCGATACACTTGTGAATGACCCATTTTCATCTCACTAGCAATTGCTCTAATTGTTGTTCTTTTCTCAATAGGAATTGCATTAAGTGCTTCCATGTTCAAAACATTTTTTTTCCTCCCAACCCTTCCCCTCTTCTTATTTCTAACATCAATAACACCTCCACTAGCTATGGAATTTTTGGCACTTTCCCATAGCCTCCAAACAGTCCACCTCGATACATTATGTGCAATAGCTGTTGTCTTTATACTTCCTTTAGGCAAGATAATACTTGGGGGTTGACAAAGGCAAGTTAATTGTTGAACAATCAACTTTCTTTTTTCAACTGTGAGTTCCCTACTAATTGTTGCTGTTTGGTTGGGTTCTGTACTATTTCTATTTGGCTCTGCTGAATTGTTGCTGTTTGGCTGATTTTGATCTTGTTGTGCTGATGTTTGGGAATTATTTAGACACAGATCTAAACTGACATCAATATTCCCATAGGTTTCACTTGTGTAATCTTCAAAAACATCATAATCATCAATTAACCCTAATTGTTCAAAGTAAGAAATAAATACCTCAATGTCGGGATCGAAATTCTCATCAACGTTTGTGTCATCCATCTTCAAAACTGTACCTTGTGTGTGCTTGTATTCTTTTAGAACCCCCTTCCCCAAGTAATTAAATGCCTCTTTTTCAGAGGTGATGATTAAGATCGGGTTAGACCCTCGAGACTATGAAGTTGAAGCTCAAAGCGTCAAGGAAAATGCTGAAATATTAAAGGAAGAACAAAGACTTAAAGAAAATGCTAAGATTTTAAACAATGTTCAAAGATGTAAGGGAATATGGGAAAATCAAGATTCCCAAACTGATAAAGCCTTTATATAGGCTGTGTAATTTACCTGTTTTTGGATTGTATTTTGGTGGGTAAATTTCATTTTGGGGGGAAACTTAAAAATTTAGCTATTAAGTGTATTTTGGGTTAAGTGTATTTGTGGGTAAGAAATTTGGGAGGGAAAATCAGTTTATGTAGACTGATTTAGTAGACAACAATTAAAGCTGTTGTATTTTATTTTTATTTAAATATGTTAATTTTAACAATATTAAAATCAGCCCAAATCCACTCAAATCTGAAAATTCAGACATGATGTGATATGTCTTAATTCCTGTGCCAAAGAGTAGTGGTGCAACTAAAACAGAACAGAGGAAGTATATTATTGAAAAAAAATTGATATTAATAATCTTTACATTGAGACGAATCAATTAAGATCCTACTGGATTATGTTTTAACTTATTGATTATAAACTAATTACAAATTAAAAAGGAGGAATAAATAGTGTTTTTTTTTCTAATGTTGCAAGCAATTTGGAAAGGAGAGAGGGAGTATTACTTCTGATTTTTGGTAGAGCTAGAACAATTCTATTGGAACAGAATCATAGATAATGAAGTTGTATTAACTATTAAATGTACTGTGTTTACTATTTAGCTTTTTGTTGACTTATGGAAGGAACATTTCTAGCTCTCAAATCTCAATTCAATGGCGTGAAGATGCATGGTTACTTAGTTGAGAAAATTATGGATCTTTATTGTAGGATGTTTATTTAAGTGCTTAAATGCTATGCCAAGTTACGTAGGAATCCATATTTCGATAATCCCTAAACAAATTAAATATTATCAGATTGAAGTATTCTAAAGACTACAAAACCTACTTACAGCAGTAATTGTTAAAACTCATGATCCTGTATTCCTGTGTTACACACGTCCCTGCTCAATGTGTTCAGATCGCTTCACTGAAAGAATTTGCCTACAGAAATGCACAAAATTTTCACCTCTAAATGAAGACTGCATCACATTGGGTGGCCTAAATCTGATGAACAACAGATCTGTATACCCAAACATTTTCATTTGCTGCGCTTTTTGGCTTCACTGTAGAGAACAACTCCAATTAACAGTTAGGCAGTAACCGAGCATTCCTGTCACCGATACAGGATTCCTAAATATCAGTATTAAGACAACAACAGCAACAGTTCCCTTGGCATTTCCTAATACCTAAAAAAAGAAGCATATTAGCATTTTATTTTCTGATCGTTCTATATTAATTACACCAAACTAAAACAGCTTGTGGCATAAATTGTAACAGGCCTATATCTGAGTTCCATATACAGCATTGCAAATGTTATTGCAAGTCTCCTTAATTTGCATCCCCCTCTCTCGGTATCTTTCAGCCTAAATCAAATGAAATGTATATTGTTTTTGTACGAAAATGTGCAATATAGACATCCAAGGTAAATGGAAACCCCCTAGGAATTATTTTTGTTTATTCATTAGCTTCTATTTCCAGCTATACCTAATTACTGAGAGTAATAGAAAGGAGGAAAAAACTTCCTTATGCTTCCCTCAATAATAACCAAAGGGGCTGTGTAGGTCACAATTGAATCGCAGCTAGACAAATCACAATCCATTATTTCATCTTTTGGAATATGAACTACTTACAAATTCAAATTACCATCAAATTCTCTTTATAGTTGGTACTAGAAAGTGTCCAATGGAAGTGGTGAAAGGATGAAAAAGAGAACAGACTATGAAATATAAAGCATTGCAAGACTACCTGGAGAGTCAATGCACTGGTGTGTTTGGTCACCAAAAAGTTCGTTAAATTCACAAAGTAGGCAAGAGCAGAATTAAAGAGCAAATACCAAACTGTTATGATCATGTGACTTGAGTGCACATTTGATGTGTGCATTCATGTGGAGACTTTTCATATGGGAGATATTAAGTTGTGACTTAATGTATGTGTGTTGATTATGGAGATTAAGTGTGGCTTTATTTGTATTAAGTTACTTGTGCATTGAATGGGTTACTTAAGAAGGCTCTTATGATGAATGTTGATGAGTCATGAAGACAAATGGTCGGGCTTCTGAAGCATGTGCTCGAACGAGGCAAGAAATAGCTACCCAATGCCTCGAACGAGCAACCCAAACAGAATCAGACAGAAGCTTCTGACTCCAAGTGCTCGAACGAGCGAGTTGCTGCTCGAACGAGCATGTGCCACTGAACAGATCAGAAGAAATGAACTGAAGCTGCTCGAACGAGCTTCAATAGTGCTCGAACTGATGCATGAAATTTGATATCAAAATTCAACAGGTAACAGGTCATCCGTATCTTTCTCAGCGGATGACCCCCAAAGTTCATGCCTCTAAAAAATAAACGAAAGTTCGAACGTTTATAAGCAAATGAGGCAAAGTTCGTACGTTTAATATCAAATTTTCCTTTAGAAAAATTGCTTCTAAAAAGCCAACATATTAGTCGTTTGTAGATAAAGGGACAAAATTTCTGTTATTATTTACAGATTCAACCTTTTGCTCATTTTTGCAAAAAAAAAAAAACAAAAAAAACAAAAAAGAGTTTTCACGTAGTAGTTATCTAGAATAACCTGAAACTCTTTTTCATTTAATTAAAATGCCACATGCTATGTTCTAATTGGGTGATGCAATTTTCTTTAAAAATAATAAATAATTAAATTAGGAAAAAAAACTCTCACTATTATTATGTAAAAAAGTTTTTGAGTCGTTTGACTCTTTCTCTCTCTAGGCGATTCTCGAAGGGCGATTTCTACCCAGATTTCGCACGCCTCTATGTGTGAGTCCTGCACTGAACTCGCACCGCCATGGCAGGCAGAGGTAAGGGAAGACCACCAAAGATTAAGGCTGCTCAACGTGCTAAGGACTGTGTCTCAAAGGAACCTTCGGAGTTTGATCGCTCGAGTAGTTCAGGGTCAGACGAAACCCTAAGTTCTATCCCAATTCCGCAAACCCGAGCCAAATCACCCCTGTCTAATTGGGTGGAGGCGACCATTAGAAGCAACTCCAAGCTAAGGGTGGAAGGAAGGAAAGCGCCACTTCATGATACAGCCTCCCCTACTACAGCACAAGAAGACCTGCCAAATTCAGGTAAGCAATTAGTTAGAATTACTAAGGAAGATATTAGTGATGAAATTAGGTTTTGGGATTCAGCTGTGGTGTGCTATGTGTTTGGGGCTAACCCTCCCCTAAAAGTAATAGATGGTTTTGTCAAAAGAATATGGAAAGACCTGTCTATAGATAAGGTTGGATTACTTGGTAAAGGAGTCTTTATTGTCCGTATGATGTCGAACCTTGATAGGGATAAGGCATGTGACATGAGTGGAATCTTGTTTGACAAAAAACCTTTCGTGGTTAAACCATGGACTCCTAAGACATCTGCAAGTTAGACAGAGTTAAAGTACTTGCCTATTTGGGTGAGGTTTCCAGGATTAGAGCTTGCATACGGGAGTGCTTCCTCCCTCAAGAAAATAGCAAGCACTTTAGGCCATGTAATACAAGTGGATAATGCAACATCCAACCATGAGAGGATGATGTTTGCGAGGGTGCTTATTGAAATGAACCTATATGACGAATATCCTGATGAGATCTATTTCATCAATGAACATGAGGAGCTAGTCTGTCAAAAAGTCATGTATGATTGGAAACCAATATTCTGTGGGAAATGCAAAGAATTGGGCCATACGGAGGGGAATTGCAGGTCGGGTGAACATAGGAAAAAAGTGGGTAAAACTGCACCTCGACCTTCGAAGGCTGGAATATCAGGAGCAAATGGTGAAGGTTTAGTGGATACAACTCCTACTCAAGTCCAACAGGACCCTACTCCCCCGGATCAAGGACAAGTGAAGCTTCTACAACCGCATAACCAACCTATGACCCCCTCTAAATTATCTTCCCAAGGCGAAACTACGGAGATTTACTCAACAATCGCCTCGGGGGAAATGATCATCACAACAGTAGAGGTAAACTTGGATCCAAAAATGAGGGGCATCACCTCACAAACAAAAATGTCTTAAGCAGTCTTGAAGATGGAGGCCTTTGCAGCTTGGTCCTCCACGGCTGTGGAATGCTAGCTACCACCTAAGTATAGGACGTTTTGTTGATACTGATGTGCTTCTTTCCTTGAATTGGGCAGCCATGTTTCAACGATGACGGTGGGTGATTTTAATATCCTCACTTTACCTTGGTTTTTTTGTGAACACAATTCTAAGGAAGCTGATGTCTAGAAGAAAATGACACTCATATTCATTGAATTCTTTTGGTTAGGAAATGGCTTAATACTCGACTTTGGGCTTAATGCTTTGTAATGACCGGCCTTCGCACCATTTTGTTTGCGATCTTCTATAATTTAGACTCAATGTATAATCTAGGAGTTAGCTATACGCTACTTTTTGGAGGTGACGCTCCCCGCATAGCGAATGACTAAGGGTTTGTATTTGGCCCTTAAGAGCTGTATGTTTGGAGAGGCATCCTAGTCTTTTGAACCTGTTGTAAGCTTCGGCTCCCTTTTCTGGCATTTTATAAAATTTACTTTGCTAAAAATAAACTCTCACTAATAAGGCTTTCGTAACACCCTCAAACAGAACACAAATTCTTACTTGAGACCGTCTATACAATAGACGTCTCAAGTTTTTGGGGCTGGCCCAATTTATAAATTAAAAAAAACTAATTGGTGGTTTTGTAAGTTAAAAGGGAGATATGGGTTGGCCTCTTGAGAGACGCCTATACTATATACGGTTTCTCAAGAGAGGGTCTGCAAACAGAATTTATAATCACCCTTAAGCACTACACGTCTACACAAGTATAACGACAAATAGGGGATCGAACCACGAGGACAAGTGCATGTTAAATTTAATCTTATTAATATCATCATCATCATCCTACTCAGTATATCCCGTTCATAGAAACCTATGAATAGGGTCTGGAGAAGGAAGAACGGCGGCAACTCATACCCATTAAGGAGAGCACGGCCAAAAGGAGTTCCCCGGCTCGAGAAAGATAAAAAGACGTTAATATATAAGGGTTAATATGGCTGGGTAAAAAGTCTACAAATAGTAACAAGAATAATAAAACAAAGGATTGAAGTTATATGAATGAAATGAGAAAAATGAAGATAAATTAGGCCAACCCTAGGAAATGATTTTCACATAAGATGAACTAGGTTAACAATCTTGTAAAATACAGTATGTATTAACTTATCACGAAGTCGATATTAGGTTTGTACACATAAGTTAAAATCTTATTAGAATCATCATACACTTCTAGTATCATTTGTCACCTATAGCTTGTTCATATAACATTTATTTTCTTTTCATTTAATTGTGCGGCTTTTAATAATGTTCTTAGGCACCGCTCTATATTGAGTTTGCAAAACTTTTGTATGAAAATACTCATAATCGTGCTTTTTACCATTGTTAAATGACATCTCATCACCATTTAAATATTTAGAAAATTTATCAATCATTTGATTACAAATATAATTAAAAGGCATACCACCGTTGGGCATTTGCATCGTCCACCTACCTTGTTATGTTTGTCGATTTCTTTTTGCGATCTTGCTAGCACTTGATGCATAAGTCTGCTTTGAAATTTCGTGTTTCTTTGCCAAATGTATGTTGAAAGATCTCGTACTCCCACTTAGCACAAATACACAACATGGAGTAAATTTTTATTAAATTCGTAATTTAAAAAAATATAAATACCAATTGTAAAACTTAAAAAGTATTTACCTGTATTGAGTTTTGAGAGTGTATGATACTAACGGTTAGACGCCTTGACTTTTAAAAATTCGACATGTGCATATGAAAACATCCAAAAAGGGTTGGTTGCTTTGAAAAATATGTTAACACATCTGAAACTAGATGGGGCTTTGCCGGAAAAGGTTGGCTTATTGCTTCCTCTTTCTCTTTTAAATTAAAACATAAAGTTATACTCAAATCATCATCATCATCATCATCATCATCATCATCATACCCAGTGTATCTCGCTCATAGACAACTATTGTCAAGGTCTGGGAAGGAAAGAGACACAACATCTCATACCCATATAGGAGAGTGCGGTCAAAGAGTCCCTCGGCTCAAGAAAGGTCTTCAAAGATAGAGGAACATGCAACTATCCGAAAATCTGATTATTTAAAGTATCGATGTTTCTAAAATTGACACGTTGTTCCACAACCTTTTTTGTTATGGTTATTGGAGACTTTTTGACCGCGTTAGTGATTGTTGAGATCTAATTACCCTAGTTGGGGTTGATAGTTTCTCCTCTTCTTCTTCTTCTTCTTCTTCTTCTTCAAGTGCTTTTACCACTTCATTTTTATAATCATCTAATTCTTGATATTACTTTTCTTTGTAATTGACTTATCGTTACTGACCAACGATGTTGTTGATTCCGTTGAGTAGAAGTAATCTTTTGTTTGGATCTTGATCCTTTTAATGATTTGCCACCTTACTAACTTTTTTTGGCTTTTTCAAGAAGGAAGACATATTAATGTTGGTAAACTAAAGAAATAATTAAAAATTTAAGAGATTAATTATGTAATTAAATAATAATTGCATAATTAAGTAAATATTATAGAGACTAAGTAGAGAGAAAATTAGAAAGAGTAATAGGAGATGGTGCGGAGGTAAATGCCAAATGCATCACATATATATAGGGATGGTCACGGGTCTATGACCCTATGGGACCCACTCCAGACCCGCCCCTTTTTTAAGGGTCTGGGTCTTATTTTTTAAGACCCATCGGATTCGGGTCGGATCCGGATCTAAAAATAATTGGCGGGTCCAGGTTCGGATCCAAGATCCGGACCCTGGACCCGCCCCTTGGACCCTTATATATATTAAATTGTCCATTTTTATTTGTCTTCTACGTATGAATTTTGCCCCCCAACACTTATTTTCTTTTCATATAATCATAATATATATGTTACTTGCTAAGTGCTAACACAATTACCCTTATTTCATAAACTTGAACTAGTGTTTATAATAGAATTTAAGCGTATATGGATGACGCTATGCGACTTTAGATGTTAAATTAGTATTAAACATGTTTAAAATACAATAATAACTCTCTTACAAATACACGAAAAATATAATGACTTACAGATCGTTCAAATTTGAAAAAATAAAGAGACTTTTTTTAGAACCATTAAGGACCCTAGAACCATCAGATTCAGAGGGTCTGAATCTGGGTCTGAAAATTTTGGACCCTTAGGGTCCGTTTCCGGGTCTGGATCTCAAAAAATTAAAAGGGTCCGGGTCGAAATCTGGTAGGACCCACTCCAGACCCGCCCCATGACCATCCCTAATATATATAGAAAATGTCCCAACGCTCTAATGACATAATTCACAACAACTAGTTTTTGGTAACAGACTCGAAATTTCCCATTAATCATCCGATAAATTTTTCCCGATAAATGCTTAATTCATAATCCTTAACTCAATTTAATTTAGACATCATATATAATCTTATTTCCTCGAGATTTAGTTCTTATATTCAATTTTATATTTCCTTAATATTTCAATACGTGTCTGATTTCTTTAAATTATTTCCAACTCGAAATTTTGTATTTCTAAAATATTCTTTTTGAGCCCAAAAGTTTTAATTACTAATTTATATACTTCAAAATTTTCAAAATTATTTAATCAACTTACGATTTACTAAAGCTTTACGTTTTAGATGCTTAATTCCTAACTAATTCCGTTAAAACATTATTTTAACGACTTTAACACTTTCACTTAAACTATTTAAAAACTAGTATAATTATAATACTAAATTTAATTACACTCTTAAGCTTGTTTTACACCTAAATTAATCCTAACTACCTAAAACTAATAAGTCAAAATCTATCCAGTATTTTAATCTTGTTTACTTATGCAAGTAAACCAAATTGGACAAAAGAAAAATCCTAACACCATACCCTCCTTATCCTAGAGGTTAGGCCATGCTTACTTGATTTTTTTATAATCAAAATATCTCAACAACCATACCTAAATTAGTCTGTTTAAGTACATGGTCTATTGCAAAAATGGGAAGAAAGAGTCCAAACTTTTTTTTAACCCTTGTTTACGTGAGACTTGTGGAAATAACCCACAAAATTTTTTTCCATTTTCTCCTAAATTCACCTTTTAAAATCATATAATAATATTCCTAAAATTAATTAGTTAGAGAAAATCAAGAAGAAGAAGCAATAGTTGGGGTATAAATTTGGGCACTTGAAGATCATCATTTTGGAGTATTGGGCTTGCAGCATTGGAGCTTGGAGGATCACACTATCCACTTTCCTAATTAGTATTTAGTACTAATCCTTGGTGTTAGTATGGTATAATTTTTTACCCTACTTTTTATATAGAAATTTTACATTATATTTACTTTATAATATGCAAAGTATGAAATATATTGGGCATGATTAATTAGGAAAATTGGTTGAAGAAATTATGATTATGTTTATACTAAGTATGTTATGCTAAAAATATTATTAGTGTGTTGTTTAATAAATTTTGAACATGCTAAAAATATTAAGTTTTACTTAAGTATTATTATAATTAAGTAATTTATGCTAGAATTTATTTTTTTTAATATGTTTATGTTAGTAGTTTTAATAATGTTAATAAATTGTGAGTAGTTCTTATGAACATGTTATATTAACAAGGATTATATATTAAAAAAAAGAGAGAGAGTTGTTATTAGAATTTATTTGATATTTATGATATCCTTAATAGTATATCAAATTTTCAAGTTATTGTGTAGAAGCTTTTTTTTTTAGTGATTATGTAAGTATTTAAGCTTAGGATATACTACAATAAAATAAATTAAGTTGTTTATAAGTGAAATATACTCCAAAAGTAGCCTAGACCATTTGACCATATTAGCTTATAAATAAAAAAAAGAGAGTTTTAATAAAATAATATAAGTTACTCCCTCCGTTTCTTTATGTTTTTCCACCTTACTATAACGGATAATTTCAAAAGTTCTTCCACTTTAGAATACTTTCTATTTTTGGAAAGTTTTCATTTCACTTTTATCCCTTAAAACCCCACTTTTCTTACTTCACACTACTATTTAATTATTTTCTCTCTCATACTTCGAATACAATCATTACTTCACACTAATATTTAATTATTTTTTCTCTCATAATTTCAATACAATCATTACTTTCCACTACTATATAATTAAAATAATACTCACTTCCACCAAAGATTCCTTCTTTCTTAATATTTGTGAAAAACCCAAAGTGGAAGATCAAAAAGGAACGGAGGGAGTACCAAGTATCAATAATAAGATTTAAATATATTTGTGAGATAACTTTTTATAAGTATTTAAAGTGTTTCCTTGAATATATGAGAAATTATAATAAAGACAACTTTTATGAAGGAAATTAGTGTCCTTTGATCAAGTGTAATTACTATATATAAATGGGACGAATTATGGAGATAAAATACATCCGATTATTTTAGGTGGTCATAGTGTTTTGCTAGAAACCAACTATGATTTGTATCTAATATGATTAGTTTACTACTATTATAATCGGGTCCTATGAGGTCACACATATAAGTAATCGATCGAGTATTATTTACGCCACGAACATAAGATGCTCATTGGATACTTAAAGTATGAGGAGTTGTACATAGATTGAATATATGTTTAGTTGTGAATTAAAACATGTAATTAATCATCATAAGTGTTACTTGAAATGTGAAGAGTTACTAGTGGTTTAATTGTGTGTTTTAATTAGGAATTAAAACAAACATTATGTATCAACATTAAGACATGTAAACGTTACATTTAATGGGTATATGAAGAGGTGATACATGGTGTATAAATAGATGCACTTTGTTCATCTTTAAGAAAAATTATATCATTTCTAGTATTCTCTACATACTCATATTTTCCACCTAAAAAAAGTAATGAGAAAAATGAGTTTTCTTATTCCGCACCAGCACGCTTGATGATTCGTTCGATGCTTGTGGACCAACATTAAAGGAACAACATTTGACGTTCTATTATCTCTTTTTGGTATATTTCATATCCAATTATGTAACGTGGAATTCACGCATCAAGGGTATGATATTCTTCTATATCTGATAATTCATATTATGATATGCATCCGATTCTATTTAGATATTAAGAAATAGTTTACGCATCTATTTTTCTACAGTGGTATCAGTTAGCCTCTTGCATTATTATAATATGATTATGATAATATTTTTTATTTTGAATCAATTAGGGGAGGTTAGAATGTGGATTAAAATTGCTTGATTAAAATATCATTTTAATTATTTTGGATTAAAAGTTTATAATTAAAATTTGATTTTAATTATTAAAAGTTCATTATTTTTTGTATATAGATACGTAATAATGAATTAGATTATTTTGATGTATTAGATGCACAAGGTAACACATGAAATTAACAAATAATAAATAAATCAGTTTATTTTATTTGTCATTTTCGGATTGTTAATTAAAAAAACCCTAAATTCTTCCGAATTTGACTTAATTCATGAAATTTGAGAAAATTCATAATTAATCAATTCAAAACATTAATTATATGATAATCAAGTGTTGTGCCCATACATTTGTCACATAATTTTATCATTTGATGATCCAATTATCACCCGAAATATTTTTTTCCGAGATAAAAAACAACGACAAATGGGGCTGTCTAGCGGCAGTTTTTAAGGGGATCGAAGGTCGGTGGCCAATTAGATTTTGACCAAAGATTGCGTTTTATCACTTTTATTTTATTTTTTTATTTAATTAATTATGTATTTGTTGTATTTATTACATTTTATTATACATATATTTTTTTTGTTTAAAGACTAAGAAACTAAATATCGATAACCTTGTACTCGATAAACACGTTACCGATAGTTACATATTGACTCACTTAATTTCTCCTACTTGTTTATTATTAATTTATTGTAATCTTTAAAATTACGGGGTGTTACAGACTACCCCCTTAAAAGAAGTTAAGCCCTCGTAACTTGCATGAAACATACAAGTATAAAACACGACACTGCACACACATCAACAAAATAGTCCCATGTTTAAAATACAACATTCCAAGTCAAAGTAGTGTATCATCACTCGCGCGAAAATTCCTATCGCCCTCTACCCCCCTTAAAGAAGTTACGTCTCCGTAACGCGACTAACCTGAAAGAGGTGAGGGTACCTATCCCGCATAGAGTCTTCGGTTTCCCAAGTAGCTGCCTCGCGTTCGTGATTTGACCACATAACCTTTACCATAGATATATCCTTTCGTCGTGTACTACGAACCTTCGTGTCCAAGATTCGAACCGTTTGCTCAGAATAGGTCAAGGATGTATCTAATTCTAAAGGTTTGGGATCTAAGACATGAGAGGTTGCGGCATGATACTGTTTTAACTGAGACACATGAAATACATCATGATACCGTTTGAGAATAGTTCTTCATACATTCCGAGAAAAAAAACAAGGAATTTGACAATAGTTCTCAAAGCATGAACGTATATTTGATATACTTAAAATCTCAAATCTGTATTAACCCATATTTAATTTGTCTGGTTTGGGTAAGGTAGTTTGAAATTACAAATGAAATTTTCTTGTATGTCACATGTTTAATGATGACATCTATGATTCTTGAATAGTTCAAGAATATTGAAGTTTTGACATCCTTACTCAACTCAAAGATATGTTTTAGAAACAAGCTATGATTGAGACTTTAGAGATGTTCAAGGCTATAGTTGATAGCCAACTCAATGAAGGCGTGACTTTTTCAACATGAAAAGTCATTTTGAAAACAAAAGAATGCCTTGATGTTGAGTTTGATAAGACTCTTATTTTGTAATAATACACTCATTTAAAAGTGATTGGTATATTCAAAACTACAACACAGACAATTTGTGTTGAACCTAAAGAAAGATTTTCTTATGATTAACTATTAGAATTGCTTGAAATATGTAAAGACAAGAAGAATGTCTACATTGCTTCTACTTTACGTATTTAGGTGATAGAGATGAAACTTGTTAACTCTAATTGATTGGTATTGGATACATTTTGTAATATTACATTTTTAAAAATGTAGAGAAATTGCAACAATTAGAATGCAAAGTTTGACCTACGTATGAGAAATGCAGCTACAGTAGCTACATTAGCCATATGATCTTATTGTTTATCTTTATCTTCAGGGTTCATGTTCGATGTTAATTATAGTTATTGAGTTTTAACTATGAGTTGAAATTTGATTTCATATTCTGAAGATTTCTACTTCGTAATTAGGAATGGTTCATTTTACAAAGTTGATATCTACTATGATATTGGTCATTACATGAATGATCTTACATAATAGATTTAGATAAACTGAACTATCACATTGACAATTCTAAAAGACTAAAAAAATCAATGGATTCTAATCATTCATATCTTTGGCATTGTCGTTTGAATAAGTAAATTAGAAACACGCTACAACTCCAACTCCATTGAGATGGATTGTTGCACTCATTTGATTATAAATCATGTGGGATATGTGAATCTTGTTGCTTAGAATGATGACTAAATCGTCATTTATTGACATGGTGAACGAGCTAGTGATTTACTAGAACTAGTACATTCAGATTTATATGCCCTATGAATATCTCGGCCATGGAAGGTATGCGTACTTAATAACAAATATTATTGATGTAAGTACATATTGATGTATCAATTTAATAAGAAGAAATTTATGAAATGTTCAAAGGTTTTCATAATGAAGTTTGGAATCATCTTGACAAGATAATTTAGGCACGAGATCAACGTGATAAATATTTGAGTCAAGAAGTTAATCATCAAAGAGTTGTGAAAATGTTTCATAACGAGCTCCGTCTAGAACATCTCATATGAATGATGTGCTCAAGAGGAGAAATTGAACCTTATTAGATATGGTTCATTAGATGATGAGCTTTAGTCATGTTTTCCATTTAATTTTGGGTTAATGCAATTTTATTGTTGTTCATGTTTTAAAATCATACTTCATCCAAAGCTGTTGATACAACCCCATATTAGTTATAGATTGGAAGAGTTCCTAAATTGTATAGAGATTTAGGGTTGTCAAGCATATGTAAAATGTTTACAGTCGAGTATGCTCCAACCTAAATCTGATAAAGTCTTCTTTATGGGTTTCTAAAGAGACCAAGAAATATCACTTCTACAACTCTGCAAGCAAAATGTTTTGATTTGTGAATGTGTCTTTTTAAAAAGAAAGTGTCTTTCTCAAAAGCCAAGTGGGGGAAGAGATTTATCTTAAAGGAGTTTAAGATGATCAATCACAAATTAGTTCTTTAGTGGCAGAGATTGCTTCTCTAGTGGGAGCTTATGTATTGTACTACCTTTGGTTGTATACATTGATGTGATTGTCCCAGTTTTTAGGACTAGTAGGAAGAATAAAACCTCCAAAGGGAACCCTATGAATGGTTAACACATTAATGAAAGTCATGAAGTCCTTTTATTAGATAAAGAGGAGCCTACAACGTACATAACAACGATGGCAATCCTACTTCAACATATGGCTTGGAGCCATCAAATCCGAAATGGAATGCATGTATGTCCTATAAGTTTTGAACTTGGTTGACTTTTCCGAAGGTTCTACACCCATTGAGTTTAAGTTTGTTTATAAGATGAAGACTTAAACAAAGGTGCTAGATGTATCAAGTACAAGTATATTTATAAGATAAATACTACATGAATGACAAATTTGTTGTCTACTTAGCACAATTGGTGGCAAAAGGTTCAAGCGAACTTCATGTTATTTTCAGTGACAAGGATTTTTTGTAAACAACAATTCTTAAGTCCATTAGGATTATCCTAGAAATAACCTTGTATTATGAATACGAGATTAGACAAATGAATGTCAATACCGACATTCTAAATGGTGACTTAGAAGAAGATGTGTATATTATGACACAAACTAATGGTTTTGTACATTCTAAAAGCTCTAGGAAGATATGTAGGCTTTGAAAGTTCATTAGTGAACTAAATAAAACATCCAGGAGTAGGGATATTCGTTTTTAAGAGGTAAACAAATAGTTTTGTTTCTTCTAAAAATTCGAAAGAGTCTTGTGTATGCATGAATGATAGTGTGAGTTTTGTTGTTTTTCTTAGTATTGTATGTGGTGATATATTGATTATAAGGAACAATGCATCGATATTCGAGTCTGTTAAAAGGCTTGACATAATAGTTGTTCTTTTATAAATTATCTCGGAAAGGCTTCGTACATTTTAGGTATCCAAATTTATAGAGATATATTTAGATAGATGATTGAACATTGTTAAAGAGCTTATGTTGATAATATTTTTGATAAGTTAAAAAGGATAACTTTAAGAAATGTTTCCAACCCATGTCTCATGGCAATTTTCTTAGTAAGAAACAATGTCGACTGATATATGTTGAGCTTAAGAGGATGATTAGGATTTCATGTGCTTTGGCCATCAAATCCATCATGTATGGTACGTGGTTGACTAAAATTTTCTTATGCTTTGAGTATGATGAGAAGAAACTAGTCGTGATCTTAAAATGAACATAGGGTAATGATTGAGAACATCTTGTAGTACCTTAATAGGACTAAAAGATAAGTTCTTAGTTTGATAGATGTATTTGGATAAGAGTGTAAAAGTTACACATATGCTAGCTTCTAAAAGATAAAGGCGGTTTTGATCATTATCGAGTTATTGCCTTTACTCTAAAAGAGATGTTAGTTTTGAAAGAGTTTCAAACATGGAATTATAGCTAATTCTACAATTGAAGTTAAGAAAACTTGTAAGTATGCAAAATTCTATTGGATTATATCCATTAACTAAACCATAGTCCTAACTCAAGTATAAAGAGTTATACAAGAGTTTTGATGCTAAAACATATAGGAGAGTTGTTTTAGTTGTGTACTATTTTATTATTATAAAATTAGTCACAAAGTTAAAGCACTTTGATATGTTAGTTTATGTTTATCAATAAAATTAGGAAAAACTATATAAAACCACCTAATCTATACACTCTTTTTTAAAAAAACACCTTATATAAAATTTTTTGCAAAAAACCACCTTACATAATACATTTCTTTGCAAAAGACTACTTGTTACTCTATTTCGTCAGTTGACCGGCATGTTTGACGTTTGACCAGGTAGTCTTTTGCAAAGAAATGCATTTTGTAAGGTGGTTTTTGTAAAGAACTGCATTATGTAAGGTGGTTTTTGCAAAAGCACATGCTGGTCAAACGTTAAACATGCTGGTCAACTGACGAAATAGAGTAATAGGTAGTCTTTTGCAAAGAAATGCATTATGTAAGGTGGTTTTTTGCAAAATTTTTTATATAAGGTGGTTTTTTAAAAAAGAGTGTATAGATTAGGTGGTTTTATATAATTTTTCCATAAAATTATTGTTCTTATTTAATCTTGGTTTGGTATTAAATAAAATGTCCAAAGTATTTTATAACATTCGATAGGTTTGTCAAATATGTGATTTGATAAATGAAACCGTATAAGTGAACCGAAGTTATTTAAAATATTTTTTGTCCCTAGTTCGAATCATTAAGTTGAACATAAATGACTTCTTTGTGGACTAGTTGTAAGTTGATTGATAGCGCAGTTTCATGGGCTATAGAGACATAAAGATGTCTAGTCATTTACATAGATA
This sequence comes from Amaranthus cruentus, assembly GCA_019425755.1. Classification (NCBI taxonomy): domain Eukaryota; kingdom Viridiplantae; phylum Streptophyta; class Magnoliopsida; order Caryophyllales; family Amaranthaceae; genus Amaranthus; species Amaranthus cruentus. The sequence continues at coordinate 7,827,955 of CM033458.1, read as the reverse complement.
TGTATAGAGATACATATTGGATTGTCCTACTTGATGTTCTTCAAAATTGTTTGGAGAATTTCATTGTTATGTTTAGTGAATTCCTTTGACATGAGTATGACACTATTCTATATAATGATTAGTATTCTCTTGATATTCTCAAACGTCGTGCTGTAAAAGGAGGCTATAAAGGGAATGTTCAGGTTTGCTGAAAGTTAAGTGGGAGTTTTGGTTATACATGTTGGAAATACTTCACATGTGAGACAAGATCCCACATCGACAAAATAGTGGGTTATTAACTTGCATATATAATTGGTGAGCTACTCTTCCTACTACCACATGGTTCTGGGAAATAATGAAACTCACCAAGTGTATGTGCAAGTCAACGCTCTTGACCCGTGGGTTTGTGGGCCCGAGCTCACGGGTTTCCCGTGTCCACACGAGTGGGCCACGGTGAGATTATGTGACGAATTGTCACAGCCTAATAATACAAGACTGTATAAGTCCTCCTATTGATTAGGACTGGTGTCTTTGGCCTCTTGAAAAGTAAAAACTGAAAATGCATGGCCGTGCTCAAATAGATTAAAGAGTTAATCATTTGTTTTGACAATTCAAACTCGGATTTCAAGAAATAACTTTGAACATTAGTATAGAAGATGTGAGTCGTCATTATGCTATCAAATTTGACATTAAGTGACTTAAGGAATTTAAGGTTACAAACTTGTTCAAGGACAAGTGGGTGATTGAAGGAAATTAGTGTCCTTTGATCAAGTGTAATTACTATATATAAATGGGACAAATTATGGAGATAAAATACATCCGATTATTTTAGGTGGTCATAGCGTTTTGCTAGAAACCAACTATGATCTGTATCTAATATGATTAGTTTATTACTATTATAATCGGTTCCTATGAGGTCACACATATAAGTAATCGATCGAGTATTATTTACACCAAGAACATAAGATGCTCATTGGATACTTAAAGTATGAGGAGTTATACATAGATTGAATATATGTTTAGTTGTGAATTAAAACATGTAATTAATCATCATAAGTGTTACTTGAAATGTGAAGAGTTACTAATGGTTTAATTGTGTGTTTTAATTAGGAATTAAAACAAACATTATGTATCAACATTAAGACATGTAAAGGTTACATGTAATGGGTATATGAAGAGGTGATACATGGTGTATAAATAGATGCACTTTGTTCATCTTATAGAAAAGAATATATCATTTCTAGTATTCTCTACATACTCATATTTTCCATCTAAAAAAAAGTAATGAGAAAAATGAGTTTTCTTATTCCGCACTAGCATGCGTGGTGATCCGTTCGATGCTTGTGGACCAATATTAGAGGAACGACATTTGATGTTCTATTATCTCTTTTTGGTATATTTCATATCCGATTATGTAACGTGGAATTCACGCATCAAGGGTATAATATTCTTCTATATCTGATAATTCATATTATGATATGCATCCGTTTCTGTTTAGATGTTAAGAAATAGTTTCTTGCAATTCCACTATACGCATCTATTTTCCTACATTTTATGATATTAAATAGCTAGTTAGTACAAAATATATCTTTAGTTTACTATTTGACAAAATTTATTTGAAATAATGTAAAAGTACATTTTTTTATATAATTTTTTTTTTCATTTTATTTTGGAAAAATTACCTAGAATAATCCAAACTATTCATGATTTTCCTTTAACAAAAATTTGGGTAACCCGATGACCTGTTATAATAGGTAATTCACCAAAAAAAAATAAATTAAATATTAATTTAAAATTAGAAAATATTTTTGAAAATTTACATACAAAATTTCAAATAATAAAAAAAATCATAAATTTTTTATGAACATTTTTTAACATTTTTTTCGACATTTTATTTTAATTTATCTTTTTTTTAAAAAAATAAAACTTGCTATAGCAAGTCACCCGGTCACCGAGTTTACTCTAAAAAAATGCCCTTCAAAGTTGGGATTATTCATGGTTAATCAATAGGTGGGATTATTGTAGGAAAATCGTGAATAGTTTGGATTATTCTAGGTAATTTTTCTTTTTATTTTTTATTTATTTTGTGTAAAATTTTGATTTTATGAAAATATTAAAAGAATAATTTTTTACTAATTTTACAACAAGAGTTATGGATTTGTGTGAATATATAATTTTTACTTAATTTATTACTAGAAGTATTGATTTTTGCGAGCTTATAAGTGTTATTTGTTTTATAACTAGAAATATTAATTTCGTAAAATAATAAGTTGTATATGTCTTATAATTTGAATATTGATTTTTGTGAATTTGATAAGTCTTATTTTTTTTTATTTTTTTCAACTTCAAATATTGATTTTTGGTGAAATTGTTGAATTTTAAAAGTTTATCCAAATAATATAGTTTTACTTGATTTATAATTAAAATATTTATTTTGTGAAAAGAATTAAAAGATTTAATTGTTTTAAAGTTAGAAATGTTGATTATTGAAACTTAGTTCAAGAGAAATTTAAATTAGTAGCTACTTGTGAAAATATTAATCTAAAGACTATTAATAGAATATTAAGTTATTAGTGTAAATTTATTTAACAAATAAACTATTAAAAATCAAGTTTTAAATAAAGTTTAATGAGTAAAACTTTAGTAGAGAGAAAAGATTGAAGATGAAGATGAACAGAGAGGTAAGGATGAATACCTAAGAAGAAGATGAAGATGAACAGAGATGAAGATGAACAAAGATGAAGATGAACACAGATGAAGATGAACCCAGATGAAGATGAACAGAGAGGAAGGTTCAAGAAGTGTCGAGTGAATTAGGGTTAGGGTTCAGGAATGGGAAGGGTGGGGTTATATTGAGGAAATGGAGGGAAAGATTAAGGGTGGGGTAGATTAGGGGGTGTAATTAATGGGTTTTAATTAGTTTAAGTAGGGGTATTTATGTAATTTAACATATGGGATAGGTAGATTAAGAGTTTAATTATTTGCCAAAAAAGGAAAGTGGACACTTAAAGTGGTATAACCCAAAATGGAATAGTGGACAAAACTAATGGGACGGAGGGAGTATTAAATAAGGAAAGTTAACTTCTAAGTTGGTCAAAGTCAAAGTCAACTTATAGTAGTAAAAATGTGATGTGCTTGTGTGAAATTATCTGTGTATTGATTCAATGACCCTGATAGTAAGGAAATGTCGAACCATGGACCGACATGTAAAATCCCGGCCCCCTTGTTGGCCGGCACGTAAAATGCGGTGTTAGACAGGGGGTTAGCTACCTATCCTGTAGAAGCTCGAGCATAAACATTGGCGGGGTGACGACCCCCACCACAGTTAGATATAGGGCTTTGGCCCTAATCTAGCCAGACCCTTACATATATCAGGTGTCATACTGTGGTGCTTGCTTGTTGACCAGTGATAAACTTGATTAGTGCTGATGTAGTGATGCATGGTACGGTTATGAGTATTAATCAAATGAACTTACTTAAGTATTAAGATTACTGATAGTATAAGTGGCAGTAACGTACTTCTGCCAAGGATGAGAATGGTATCTTAATAACTTAAAAGTATTAAACAATAAAGAATATGGTAAAATTTTACAGTGGTATCAAGTAGTTATAAATTCGTACTTGAAATATTATTTTGTAAATATAGTGTACAATTTCTGTATTTTGAGCTGGATAGGGAGTTATGCTCGGCGTTAAGCGCTGACCGGTTCAATCGGCTGTCATCCGTATTATGGATGACAGTATTTTGCAGGAATCAGTTTAAAGTTCCGATCCAGGCCACAGCTACCAATTATTTATGCTATCGAGGACTTAGCTGCACTTTGTTATTCACTTTATGTTTCATGATCTTAACGTACTTAGTTTTAATTATTATGTATATTTTGGACAAACGATATGTATTTGATTTTCCAACTCTGATGTAATATTTATCGTTTGTCATAAACAATTTTAGTTTTTAAAAGTTTTAACAAATTGACATTTTCAGATTTCCGCATTATTTTGAAAATTTTTTATTAATGTTAATTACGTATCGAGAATGTCGCTCCCGTTACATTTTTAGGCGATTCTGGTTCACGGTTCCATACGATGTGGTTCCATTTCTTCCACTAAACCATTCGATAAAATTTCCTTTGGCCAATTTCGGGTCAAATCTAGTTAGCATTTTCATGATCCTATCGAGTGATATTTTAGAATCTTTATGAAATTCGCGGGTCAGATTGATTTGGAATCTTAATAGTTTCGATTCATGACAATTTTTTGACGCTTTGGGACTAGTTCAATTGCACTAGACGATGGTATTAGAAGAACAAATCCTAGAAATATTATTTTCTTAATCTTGATAGCATATTTTCATTTCATGAATTACTAGAAAAAAATTAAATAAGCAAGAGTGAGAGGTAGGTCAAAAAGAGGAGAGAAGAGATGGGGGTTTAGAATTTAGGAATTCCCGTTAAAAAAGCATTCAAAATTGATCATATATTCCCTTTTCTAAATGCCTTTACTTCATCATCATACCCAATGTCTCACTTGAATGTAGGATCCGGGTGAAGGAAGGAGGGTCCAAGTGAGAGAAGGTGACAAACAATTTATACCCGTACTCCCTTCACAGGGAGGACTAGAGAAATATAAATGTTATTACTTATTAGTTCAATATACTCCTATTTAATAGCCTTTTTTTAAAAAAAAATGTGTAATAATAATAATAATAATAATAATAATAATAATAATTATTATTATAATAATTGTCTCACTAAAGTGGTGGTTTCTATGCCTTCTCCCTGTTTGGGTTAGTGAGAGTTGAAGAAGTCTAGAACCTAGTTGTGGCACTCTCCGTGCTAGTGTTGCGTGTTGACTACATCTTGAGGCGTCACCAAAGCCATATGCAAATGCAGATGCTGCTGTTGCTGTTGGTGCTTGCTTCTATCGGCTTGTCCATGATCAGCCACATTGGATGTTGCTGCACCTGCTTGACTGATGAAAATGGTGGTTTCTCTGTTTTTTGTCGATGCTTTTGATTTTGATGAAGTTACTTATGTAATAGCTAGGTTAAACAATGTATTGAATGATCTTGATGGTTATGTTAGAATAGTCTTTTGTATAGGTTCTGTCTTCAACTATATAGGCTAAACGATAGCTATACCTTCAGAGATGCCACTTCTCGCCTAGCATATGACGAGGGGCTGTTTTTGGTCCTTAGGAGCTTTGGTATAGGTATGGTTTCTAAGTCTTTTCAACCTAGGATGTAAAGCTTCGACTTTTTTCAAGCATTTTATAAAATTTACTTTGCCAATAATAATAATAATAATAATAATAATAATAATAATAATAATAATAATAATATTAATTCGAGACACTTCTCTCTTTGTTGCCTCTCTAGACTTCTCCTCTGTTGAGGACTCAGTTCATGCATCGGTAGCGGTGAGCCACCATGAGAAAGAATGAGAAGCTGTCAGTAGCTATGGTGTACTGACATAAATGGTAACTTAATATGTGATCTTTTTCACATTTTCTTTTGTGATTTGTCGCCCTCACCCCAAATTTTAATCCATTGGTTTGCGGTTTGTGCTTGTTTGGATTAAATGATTTTTATCTCATGCTTCTTTGGCGTGTTATTGAACCCAACTACAGTGGTTTTTCAGCCTTAAGGCAAGTAGTCTTGCTAATGAATTTGTCTCAGTTATGGAACTGATCACATGAGTCGTTTCGATTTTAAAGTTAGATTTGGGAAGCATTTCCCGATTTTGATTTTGATAATAACGAATCCTAATTTCAATTTTTCCCAATTCAATTGCGAATATCTCTATAGAGTTATTATTACGAACCGCTGCATGCATTTTGGTATTAGAGGTTAGCCAACAGTTGCTTATGCCTACACTTTGTTTTGCCTTTTGATTTAATGCTTGCAAGGTGCTGTAAACTATCATTTTAGGTTTTAAGTAAGGCTTTTGTTCGACCAGATGCTATACAAGCTAAGTTGATGGCTGTAGTATGTTGAAGGTTGATTTTTGAGCCAGATGTTACTATTTCTAATTGGGTTTTGGTTTCGCCATTGGGTGAGTGTGTTCAGTTGGATACAATTTGTCATAAAATATGCCACTGTCCGTGGTGCTTGGACATGCTTGGAAGCTATTTCATGGTTTATGGTATGAAGTCGATGGTTGATCTTAGCCTTAAGGAAAGTCTCTAGCTAGTGTCAAACACTACACTATGGTGAGTTTTTAACTATACTATTGGCTCCTCCTATTTTGTTGGATTTAATGTCATAATTGTTCTGCGTATGGATGTCATGTGGGTTCAGTGAGGGTTTAAGTTCCATGGCTTTATGGGGGGTCCTTGATACTTTGGGAAGGACGTATTGAAGAGTGAGATCCTAGTACCTGTTGGCTCCAACCTCCCTAATCAGTGGTGCTTCCGTGATGTCAACATTGACTGTCTTTGGGATGCTTCAACGACAATCTATCGAACACTATAAATCTTCTTCTAATGTCTTGGTTTTGGTATATGAAATGTCTAGATGCCCATATGTTTTTGAGCTTGGTGGTGTTTGAATGGTGTCAACCCGTTGAGTTTTAATAAAGGGGCTTAAGTAGGTTATTACTACACTAATACGGTGATTGTTTATGGAGGAGATGCCCTCATCAATGGAGTCAAGTCTTACTTATCACTAGTGGAAAAAAGCTCATAGGCTGCGGTTTAAAGGCCATTAAAGGCTGCGGTTTTGGACCCAAGCACTTGTGGTAGCAGCCAATAGCTTTTTTTCCACTAGTGTATGGATGTGATCACAAATGCCATTGTATTAGACTATTACCGGTTTTGTTTATTTGCATTGTATTTGAACGGCCTTTGTGTCTTTTTTGTATTAGAACTTGTACGACCCGTTTGGTATGTGGTAATAAACAACGGTAATGAGAATGAAAAACTAGTAAAATTTTAGTTGAAAATTCTCTTGGCTACCTTGATGGCCATGCTTGTCCAACTTGAATTATCTCATTTTCTTCATAAAATTCATTGCAATGCATTACCATGGGAGATGTGGTATTAGATGGTAATGAAAATATGTATACAAAAAGAACTTTTTTGTGATCAAAGTTTCATTACCATGTGAATGATATGGAACTTTTGATGAATACTTTACACTATAATTCATTTACATTACCACCATTTAGTACCACTAACCAAATGGGTCGGTATAGGACTGTTAAAAAGGTTAGATAGGCTAGATAATAGCTATACTTTTGAGGTGCCGATTCCCTCCTAGCGTATGATGAAGGGCTTGTTTTGGCTTGTAAGAGCTTGGTTGGGATAGACACCTAAGTCTTTTTGACGTCAGATGTAAAATTTTGGCTTTTTTTTTCTGGCATTTTATAAAATTTACTTTACCAAATAATAATAATAATAATAATAATAATAATAATAATAATAATAATAATAATAATAATAATAATAATAAGGAAAATTATCATTGGTGCCCCTAAGGTATGCGTTATTCTCAATGGTGTATAAACTTATTTTTTTTTCCAATGGCACCCCTGACGTTTAGGGGTAATAACAACCGTGACCTTTTAAAGTATTTTCCGTTAAAATTCCGTTAAGTTTTCGAAATTAACCTAACTAGGGTTAGTTTCTTCTTCCTCTTCACTCCTTCCAAGGCTGTCCTTTCTTCAAAACCCAGAAAAATCCATTTTTGAAGAGAAATTGAGAAGAGTATTGTCATTGATGATGAGGAATTACATTACCCATGAAAATCTAAGTTTCAATCTCCTTCAAGCTTTCCTCTGGTTCGTACAAATTCAAACTTGAGGAGAAGAACCACACAAACTGATGCATTTTCGTTGTTTTTGATGGTAAAAGAGTTTCTCTATATTTCCGAAGATTGTTCAGGGAAGCAAGAAATTTCAGGGAAAGAGTACCCATTAAATCGATCAAATTGAAAGTTTTGATTGAAATCGGTGAAAAGCTTCAAGGAGATTGAAACTTAGATTTTCATGGGTAATGTAATTCCTCATCATCAATGACAATACCCTTCTCAATTTCTATTCAAAAATGGATTTTTCTGGGTTTTGAAGAAATAACAGCCATGGAAGGCAACCATGGAAGGAGTGAAGAAGAAGAAGAAACTAACCCTAGTTAGGTTAGTTTCGAAAACTTAACGGAATTTTAACGGAAAATAGTTAAAAAGGTCACGGTGGTAATTACCCTAAACGTCGGGGGTGCCATTGGAAAAAAAAAAGTTTATACACCATTGATAATAACGCATACCTCAGGGGCACCAATGATAATTTCCCTAATAATAATTAAGAATGACAACAAAATAAATCCATGTTTGAAAGATCATTTGTACAAAAAATAACAAACAATTAATTTTACCAAATATCTCTATAAATAGTTTGTTTTCCAACTAGTTTAAAAATAAAAAAGTACCACTTTGAATTAGTCAAACATATCCGGTGAACCACATATAATAGTCAATATTTAATATCCATTTGCAAAACAACCATATACTCCCTCCATCACTCTCGTTTATCATGTTTTATTTTGGGTTGTTTTATTATTTTCAATTATTTTTATTTTTAGACGATGACTCATTATTTTAGTCTTATCCACAAAATTCATACATTTTAACTCTCATTTAATTTCATCTATGTATTTTACTATCCATCTATTACCATCCACCTTTTGGTTAAAAAATACTTTATTCTATGAATTCAGAGGAACTAGGGGTGAAAGTTCGATATTCAGTATGATTATTTTATAAAATCAAATCAAACCAAATTTATTTTGATTTTTAATCCAGACCAACAAAAATAAACTGCAATCCAAATCAAACCAAACCAAATTAATCTTGATTAAACTATTCTGCCTAAACCAAACTAAATTTCTAAAGAAAAACAACATCTAAATTGCAAATCAAATTAGAAAACCAAAATTATAAATAAAAAAATTAAAATTATAGTAGCAAAAGAGGAGATGATAAAATGAAACTTAACTTATTAAATAAAGACTTATTTTTATTGTAAAAAACACTTGAATTTTTTTTATTAGTATGACCAAAACTTTTTTTTTCGATTTTTGGTAGATTCAAACCTAAGACATCTATTTCACCACTTTCCTCGCCTAATTCATCCATATATATTCTATTTAAAGTTTAAACCAAAACTCTAGTCATACGTCCCTAAGAAGCACAATCTTTTTTTAAAAATCCTGGCACTATATTTTAGCTGTTAATGATTCTCATTGTAAATGCACCTGCCACATCAATATAAAAATGAGCCGGAAATTTTTTACTGAGAGTCTAACTCGTGTTAGTCTTGTTTCTTCATTGGTAATTTTTATAGATAGATTATAGATTACTAGGATAGAAATCCGTGCAATGCACGGATTTTTAAATACGTTTATATCTTAATGAAATTTTAGACGAATGAAAATGTTATATGAAGGTGCGTAATAAAGTATTTACATACATATATTATAATCCAACACTGAAGTTTGAGAAAAGAGAAATGATATGAGCAAATAATTAAGTTGGTCAATTGGTGTATTTATATTGTAGTTCATGCCATTGTATTGAAAGACAATTTGTATTTTTGTCAACTTATAAAATTGATTGAATTGAAATTTCTTCAATTCATATTCCTGCTATTAATATAAATCATAATTTTTTATTTACGTAAAAGGATAAAATTGTCTGCATTGAAATTCCTGCAATTATTACTCCTGCCATTATTATTAATCCAACGTTTTATTTTTGTAAAAGAATAAAATTGACTGAATTGAAAATTCTGCAATTAATATTCCTACCATTAATATTTTTTCCATTAATATAAATCCAAATATTTATTTTTGTAAAGAATAAACTTGATTGAATTGAAATTCCTGCAATCATTCCTGCCATTAATATGAATGCAACATTTTATTTCCGTAAATGATTAAAATTGACTGAATTGATGCAATTAATACCCCTGTCATAAATATTCTGATAATGCTGACCAATAAAAAATTACACATGACACTCTCTTATTCAATCTAATTTTCTTTAGTATACAACAAAATTAATATAGTATATGATGATGATAGATAGAATCTATATGTATCTATAACTATTAATAAAACAAAAAATTGTTGATGTCATCACTTTTTAAAATTGCTTATGTGTCTCTCTTTTAATAAAATTTTTTCCTCTAAAACTCAATTATAATGTCATTGTTTTAATTACTAAAATTTATTTCTTTGACTTTTTTATTTTCTAAATATGACTATAACATTATCCATGTCGATTGATTTCTTACTTTTTAGATTACATTGTTTAATGTATTAGAAAATCATAGAAGTATATTTTGTTTTATTTTTTTCATTTTAATATAAAATTTTTATAATATTATTAATTAAATGAGTATAAAATTCTTTAAGATGGTTAAAACATAAAGCCATCAATTTTTATTTTTTTTATTTATACTATGTCAGAAATTTCAATAAAATCCATAGCTTGCAAGATGCATTATTCAACAAAGTTTAAACCAAAACTCATAGGTCCCCAAGAACACAATCTCTTTAAAAAAATCCGGGCACTATATTATAGCCGAAAAACTTCAGTAATCAGTAGCACTTCAACTAAAGCAACAAAGTGAGAAAATCGCAGGAAAAACACCGTGATATGAAATGAATAGAGTACCAGTAGCAGACGAGTTATCATTTCGGGTCGGTCTTACGGGTCACAGTGGCCATCTTTACATCGAACCTCTTCCTCCTGTTGAGGCACACAATCCTCTCCATGATCTCCCTGATTTTGTTCTTGTAAGTTTTCAATTTTGTTCTAATTATTTTGTTTTATTTACTTTTTCTAATGGAATTTTCGTTTGATTTCTTCATGATTTTGTTTGCCGATCTTTTTTACTCGGTTAATGGTGTACTTTTAATTGGATTGCTTTGGGTTTAGGGTTTTTGTTTGATTTTGCTAAGCACTTTTACTTGGAATTAGTGTAGGATTGAATTGCTTTGTATTGATATTTACTGTTTAGGATTATTTATGTAAATGTGTAAATGGTTTGTTGAAAAAGAATGGCAGAAAATATTGATGAATCTTGATTAAAGATTATTTTGTGGCGGCAATATAGTTATATGCGGTGTTGATAGAACGGAAGAAGTATTAATTTGGCAAATTATGACACAATCGGCATTGTTAATGCAGCAATGTTACATTTCTCCATTTCCGCTGCTTATAGTCCATCTCTAGGTCTGTAATCTATTACAATAATTATGTATTACAAATATGTGTTATAAGGTGAAATCTACACTATTTGTAATCATTTTGTTTATGGCCTTAACTCTTCTTCAATCACCAAAATAGCAATGAAGATATGGTTGTGACGATGAATATAGTCACTCGTTCATACACTTTCTTATTGTGATATTTCTCCCACAAAGGTGCTTGGGATGATGATGAAATTCACAATAATATACAATCTACACAACATATCCTATTACAAAGGAGATTGCAATAATAAGACAAGTATTGCAATGAATTAATGATTTTGATGATATTGACAGTTAATTACTCTTTCATATATAATTTCATGTAAAGAAGAATAAGAATACAAAGAATTCTTAAAGAAAGAAATCAGAAATTGATCTGGAATGAGATGGATTGTCTTAGGCATACTCCCTCTATTTATACAGTGAAGTATCAATCAAAATCTCTCTTTGAAACAAATGTGTTTCACCAAGCAAAACTTATGAATCAAAATGATGATTCACCAAAGCAAAGTAATCACAATTAACCTCTAATTAGAAGTTAATTAAGCATTAGTGATGTTTGGAGTAAAGCAACACTTACAAACAAAATGGACAAAACTCAACAAAAAACCGCGAAAACGGACAAAACGGGCTTGGCGATGAGTCGTCGCCCAAAATGCCGACTCGGCGTTCCCTATAAAGCCAACTCAACTTTATTTTCCGTCTTAAATTGAGACATTAGTAAACAAGCGATGACTCGACGAGTCGTCGTTTTCTTTTGTTTGCGTTTTTCCTTTGAGGCATTCATTTGGACTTATTATATTATATTAGTCCCACTACTATACTTAGTACGTAGTACATATAAATCTAGGTCTATGTACTCTAAATGTTCAACACAATCTGCATACAACCTTTTGAGTTTTGGCTAAATAATGCTAAAGAAAGGTTCCTAAAACAATGCCATAATGTTTTTGATTTTTCAAATACCTTCCACATAGTATCAATTTTATAAGAGAATGATGAAGCTATAAGAATTGCTAACAATATTAGCGGTTTACACCTAAAACCACTAACACAGTTGGAGATTTCTTTTAAGTAACTTGTTAATATTTTTACAAGTTTTTTTATTACGTTGAATGGTTTGTAGGTGTATGATAAAGGTAAAACCACTAAAACTTTAGCAGTTCTTATGAAAACAGTTATTTCTAATTCTTTTTTATTTTATTAAAACAACAAGCAGTGCTAGCAAGTTTAACTGATTTAGCATACAACTTGAAGAAATAAATAAAACCACTAACAATGCTGCTATGTTAGCTGTTTTGTTTAGTTTAATGAACAAGTAACGGTAATGAATTCTAAGAAAAATAGTAAAATTGATGAAAAAAATGCATATGATGTTATTAATATTAGTAGTTTTGAACGAAATGAGAAAAATATGGACATGTGATGTGACTAATCTATGTGGAAAATGTCGAGGAAAATTCTTTTTGGCATTATTTTGATCTTTTTTGACTTTATTTTGGGAAATATATATAAAATTTTCTTATTATTATTGCCTATTGGGTATTGTATTTTGTAACTTATTTGCTTATATTTATAGCTTTTTGGGTTTTTTTTTTATCTATAAGACAATAACTTCTTATTTTAGTATTGAAGGAAATACTTTTTTCGTGATTATATTCTTAATTCCATTTTTGGTGATTGTCTTCAGGATATTCTAATTTTTATGGAGTGATATGAATGTAGAGGGGAGAGGCTATCATTTTTGCATCTTGCCACTTCACTTTTTGGGTCTTTGGCTCGTGATATTTGTAGGAATCTGCTGCATTAACCAGTAAAAACAGAAAATTGGCCTATTGTAGGGTCTCTTATATAATAAATAAATTGAATGAATTGTTCAAGAATATCAATCATGATATTAATGGTGGGTGAATGTGGAACTAGCTAATAACTTATGTAGGTACTAATTGACTATAATATATAATCCTAAGACATTTGCTGTTCAAATTTTCTTGTGTTTGTAATCTAGAAAGAAATTCGATGAATGAATGATTTGGTAGATCCTGGACATTCTTAACCTTGATTGCCTTGTTTTTTCATCATTTACTAATTTCAAAACATTTAGTTTGTCTTATACTACAAATCTTGTCTTATGCAAGTATCTAATGCTCATAGTGGTAATCAATTTTAACACTGTTAATTTCAGCCGCCTGCCTTTCCTGAAGAAACAAAGGAATCTATTAAGGAATATATAGAGGAAAAATATCTAACACCAAGACTAGACCCTGACGAGTTCTCCCCAGAAAAAGTTGGAAGGGATTGGGAATTTGACTGGTTCAGTAAGGCTAAAATACCGGTTGAACCATCACTACCTCGAACATCCGTATTTCCTAAATGGGAGTTACCATTTAGACGCACCCAAGGACAGGAGCTGGAAAAATGGGAGCCTCAGTCAGTGCAGGTTCGCTCAACGACTAGTTTATATTCGGTTTTGTGGACACGAAACAATTCATGAAGCTGAGAAGCTTATTTTTTTTGCACTAAGCCTTTTGTCCTTATTGTTTTATTTCTAAATTCTAATATGACTTTGACATTTGATCTAATTTTACTATAGGTGGAGATATCAGAATTAATGGCAGGAGCAAAGGACTCTGGAGCTTTGCCACGAATTACAGGACCAGCAAAGGACTTTGTGAGGGGGAGCATTCACAATCGCCCTTTTCATCCAGGTGGGTTGGATGGATCTCAGTCTTTGCCGAGGGTAGTTCCTGATGGTGCCTTGAATGGAGACTGGATACGCGAGGTTCTACAAGGAGGTCCTGCAGAAAAAATTCCTCCAAGCTTCAAGGAAGGATTGAATCTTGGTGATCTCAAGGTATGCTGAGTTGCACTCTGCTTGAAAAGCAATTCACACTCTACTTGCATATGGGACGGTTCTATGAGACATCCTCTTGCATGAACTAATTTAACGAAGCATGTACTTTATTTTTATTTTTAAAATTCTTTCTATATTTTATTTTGTAATCATGGCTATTCTTTTTTTTAAAATATATTTCTTTAGCCATATCCCTCTTCATGGAACGTGAATAAGTGCCAAACTTCTTCAAAGGGTGGTGTAACAGAGAAGCAGGCAGAGGAGAAGCAGGTCAGTTTATGTTCAACATGCTATCGTTGCAATTTGTTTTGGTCGCTGGAGTAAATTTACAAATTAATATTTGGATTATGATGTGCATTGTGCTCTTTCAAGATCTTGTATTTTTAAGTGCTGTTTCTTTTTGTTTTTTCTTCTGTTGAGATATGTTTTGCAAACTAATCTGTTCTCCTTCTTGAATATGAGTGTGACTAATGGTACTTTGTTCTTTCTATACATATAGAACACATTATCTCTGCAGTTTGATGAATTGTTCAAGAGAGCATGGGAAGATGACTTGGCTGAAAAAGCTGAATCTGATGGTATATATGCTCTCTTCATTTTGTTCTACTTCACGACAAGAAGGTTTTATAAGATCGTAGGATTTGAGTGTTTGTCATGTCATTCTTGTATAAAAAAAGAGATATCTTGAAGTTGTTGAAAATGATGTAAAGTGAAATATATGAAGTAGCAAGGCAATGAGGCATCCCTTAATTTATGGAAAAAATTCTTTGTAATCTCAAATTTTGTGTGCTAGCTGGTTTGGTTACTGTGTTATTTGTATATTTGGCTACATATAGCCTAAAAAGTCTCTAATTACGTACACTCTAATACAAAACTAGCATCTAAAATCACTTCAAAAGATCATAACAAGTCTCTCCGGATATCTTGTTTTCCGTATTTGATACAATTATTAAGTTTTTTCTTTTAGTGGTATTCTGATTGCTCAAGGTCTCGAATTTACGGCTTATTATTGATGGAAATATTAGTCTATCTATTGAGAAGTAGAAGCGAAGGGCCTATTCTTTCAGTTCTTGATATGAAATTTCCCGATCGATTACATGTGATAGTTAACTTTCTTAAAATTATTATTATGTGGTTGGATTCCTTTCCTTTTCATAGTTGCGTAACTATGTCATGATAGAAATTTAAATTTGATTCTTATAGCTAAAAAACTTTTGTGAAATGAATGTAAAAGTATATCTTGCCATACTAGTGTACTTGGTGTATTAGGTAATGGATTGGCTTTTCCCTTTTCCATTTTGAGTTTGTGTATACATGCATGTGCACTTGTGTTACCTTCCAAGTTATAGGACTTCTCCTTTGATTTTGGCTGGGAGTGGGTGCAGAAAGAAGCATTTAGCTATATTTTTTGTAATGCTGGTGCCTGGTATCACTATTACATTTCATTGTAATTAATGAGGTGTTTAACTAAAATGTTGGTACCTTTATCCCTCTCGTAGTCACTTTGGGCATGTTGACATTGGAGATTTTTGTAATTTTTTCTACTTTGGTAGTCTATTGGTTGCTTGGGGGTAATGGAATGTTGTTGATCTTCCACTTCCCATGTACTTACTAAAATATGTTCTTTTTAGGTGTTGAATCAGAAATAGAGTATAATGAATTAGAAATACAAGTTGAAAAAGCTGACATCGAAAGTGATGTTCCAGTTGAATTATCGGAATTAGATCAAGTTTTGTCAGTAGGCTCTGCTATTGTGGACTTAGAGGTAGACATAAAGAATAAAGAAGTCGACAAACAGGTTAAAGAGGTAATCATTGTCTGTTTGTTTATTTTCGATGTTAAGTTAAGCCTACATTGTTAATACATCTATTTGTGTGCTGATAGTGTTTTCATGGTCATTTATTTGCAGTCTTGGGCTATCCGTGAAAGCAACAATGACATTGCTGATTGTTTTCATGAGCTTGTTCCTGATTTGGCTCTTGAGTTTCCATTTGAATTGGATAGATTTCAGAAGGAGGTAAGTGATGTGCCAGTCTCTGGTCTTCACCATTCTTTCTCTTGTTCATTGTATACTCATTTCACTTGGCAATCCATAAGACATAGAAATTAAGCAAAAATTGCTGACCATAATTTTAAAACTGTTGTGCACAGGCCTTGGGGTTGCAAAAAACATTGGGCAGTCTTTTAGTTCTCTCTCTCTCTCGCACACACACACACACATAATGAAGCTCATTTTCAAACATTAAGGGTCTCTTATGTCTTAGACATCGTGAGGGGAATCTACAACAGTCCAAAACCTTAATCCTAGTTCCCAAACAGTAAAATAGATGTGATTAGTAAAGGTTAATGTAGTGGTTTGGTTGGCGGCGAAGGGTGCTGGGGTTGGCCAATGGTGAGGAGGGTTGGTTGGTGAGTGGTGGCTAGGCTAGGATAAGGGCTGAGGTGGGAAGGGCTGAGAGCCTGAGACAGTGGTGGTGGGGTGAGTTAGGTTTTCTTTTTCTTTTGAACAAAAAAAGCAATAATGTCATGATTGAAAAAAGTTGAAAAATACAGGGTACCATTGAGAATCCTTGAAACTTAGGGTTACCATTGATAAAGTGTTAAAACATAGGGGTACTATAAAGAATTTTCCTTTCATAATTTTTGGTTTTACAGTTTTCTTGATGTAATGAATTTTCTTTGCTCGTTATATGATGCATTATTGTTGTATAAGATTGTAGAGTGTAGACTAGTCCAAGACAGGAAAATGTAGTTATTTTCAAGGTGGATTAAAATAGTGGTTTTAATTAATTTACATTATTTCCCCTTTCCTTCTATATTGCAGGCGATCTATTATCTTGAGCGTGGGGAGTCTGTTTTTGTGGCAGCTCATACATCAGCTGGAAAGACTGTTGTTGCAGAGTATGCATTTGCGTTGGCATCAAAGGTGTCTAACACTCTTTTCTTTCTTGATAATACTTCTCATGTGCTTATTTAAAGTACAAAAGATTCTCTTTTACGGTAACCCTTCTGTATGAAGAAATTTAAATTCTAGTGCTAGATATGATATCCTTTTAAATTTGTTTAGCTTGGGAAGTTGTTGACTTTATGTTATTACTGTTGTTTCACATTGTGTTTCTATGCTGACTAATTAATACGTGCTGTGTGCAGCATTGTACTAGAGCTGTGTACACAGCTCCAATCAAGACAATTAGCAATCAGAAATACAGAGATTTTTCTGGGAAATTTGATGTCGGTCTTCTTACTGGTGATATTAGCTTGAGGCCAGAGGCATCCTGTCTCATCATGACCACTGAAATATTGAGATCAATGTTATACAGAGGTGCTGATATTATTCGTGATATTGAATGGGTAATGTTGCATGATTCCTTGTGGCATTTTGCTTTAATTATGTCATATCTGCATTTTGTTCTCCTGTTCATTGACATGGATGGTTGATGCTATAGGTAATATTTGATGAAGTACATTATGTCAATGATGCTGAAAGAGGTGTTGTATGGGAAGAAGTTATAATAATGCTTCCTAAACACATTAACTTCGTCCTCCTCTCTGCCACAGTAAGTGTTATTTAACAACTTCATATTAATTAATCAGGATGACCAATATTGAGTAGAAGATAATTCAACAGATAATGTGAAGTTAAGTTGGACTTGGATATGATTAATTTGCGTATAATGTGCCGCTTGTGACTGCAAATAATTACTGTTGCAAATTGTTGTGACTTCTATGTGGTTTATTCTCCTTTTTATAATCCTTTGAGTCTAATTCTTGAATGAAGGCCGGAAAAATGACATTAAATTTTTTAGTTTGTCTGTTTCATAGGGGCTAAATGAGGGTTCTTAATGAAATCTATACCTTGAATTTCACACTCCTTGATTTTTCTGGTTTTTGAGGATTTATGGTTTCTTTCTGTGGTCTGTTTTTAGTTTCATGGTAGTGATGAATTTTCTCGTCGGCCCTTGAAACCATGATAGATTGAATATATTTCTTTAAAGGATTTCTTTCATTTTGTTATGAACGAACTAATTCAAAGAAAACAAAAAATCTGGAAATATGATATTTAAAGGACAAAAGTGAAATTCTATTATAAAATGGATGATAAAAGGATCATTACAACCCTAAAAAGTAAAATAAGAAAAGATAGATCTAGCTATTCGAGACGCTTGAAATCTCCCTATGAATATTAGACTCACCCACAATGTGTTTACAATTTTCCGGATGATTACTTCCTTCCCCCTTCCCCCTTCCCCCTACTTATAATAACAAACTCCTTAAAAGCTAACTTATTACCCAAACCCTATTAGCATAGCAATTACCTAAAATACCCTTACTTGAGCCTATTTATCCAAAATATCAGTCCTTTGCACAATTCTTGTATTTCTATGTATTTGATCAACATTGACCTTAATTTTGTAATCGAGAGTCGTACCTAATTTCCTATTTATAAGGATATTTCTAACTCAATAAAATACTACATGATTTATGAGATAACACAACCTTATAATTCTATTACTGTATTTTTGTTTTCCTACAAATTTCTCCAAATTCCCCAATTTAAAATTCCTTTGATATGCAAAGAAGACCTTAAAATGGGAAGACAACTACAATCGGGACGAGGATCTTCATATTTCGATGGAATCTAGTGACCAACAGAGCAGTTGATGATTGATTGATGGTATCATTCTAATTGTTTAGGGGGTTGACAAGAGAGAAATTGATTTAATTCATTTCCAGCTATTCTCCCTAAAGACTGATCATCTCTCACTCCATTCTCTTTATTTTCCCAAGAACCTTATGCTCTTAACCTTGCAAGTTCACCGCCTTTTCAATGATAGTCGCATTGACAAAATAGTTCTTAAGAATTGCAAAAGAAGAAAAAGAAAGAGCTGGAATTTGAGAAAGCTGGTGTATTAGTCGTGTGGAGGCCGCTCAATTAAGAAGTTGCAACAATTGCTACCTCATCATCATCCTCGTCATACCTAGTGTATATCACTCATGTAAACTGTGATTAGGGTTTGAAGAGGGACGAAAGACGACAAACCAAACTAATAAAAAGAATGCAGCTAAAGAGTCATTTGACTCGAGAAAGACCTGTAAAGGAAAGCAAAGCAAGACAGAGCAAGATAAAAAGTACGACAATTAAGGCTAATAGCATGACCAAAGAAATATAAAAGCAATCATAAAAGCTATAACAATAAACAAGGCATTGGTGACATAAGTGTAGGTGTAGATGACTATCCAATGTTTAGGACACTAATATGACGTTTGCAACTAGTTTTATCTTAGGCCTAGTGCGACTTCTCTATCCATCAACGTGATGCTTTTCACCCTTCTCAAAGGCGCGTCGGTGGGCTTCCTTTCCACATGTCTAAACCATTCTATCTATTTTCACTAATCTTTAGTAGATTGGGCAACCTGTAGCCTTTTTCTCAAAACCCTTTATCCATCCTAGTTTGTCCACACATCCATCTTAACATTCATATCTTTGATACATTCATTTTATGCGCATGTTTTTTAACTAGCCAACATTCTGCCCCATACAACATTGCAGGTTGAACTGCAACTTATTTTAATTCGTAAGTAGTATATTTTACATTATTTAACCCATTAAGTCATAAGTAGTATATTTAGAATATACATAATCACATATACAACTATTCACAAATTAATTTACTTAATTACCAACCAAGATTAATTTAGATAACTCTGGTTCCATGTACTACTCATCACACTCTATCCTCCATAATCCAACTACATAACTAAAACCATATAACTAGTTACATAATTTCCTTTATATTACTAATCCACAATCAAACTCAAATTTCTAAACCAAGTAACTTCAACTTATAATCCCAACTTACAAATAACTCACAAACCCAATTTGCGAATACAACTCATGAGCTACTTAACAATTTCTCGTAACAATCAAATTAATCAAATTAAGCCATAGTCCCAAAGTAACCACAACAACTCAACTTTATTATTCAAAATCAAACTCCTATTTACAATTTTAACTCAAACACATTGTAGAAGTTAAATGAGGTCATAATAACAAATCCATCTTTAGTTACTCAACCTCTAATCTATAATCCATATCCATGCTCATCATATTAGATTCCAATTCTAACACCACAACCAAGTTCAAACATCTCAGTGCACAATCAATTCGAACCCATATCCATAACCTAGCTCATAAATTACTTTTGTAGTAACACTCCAAACTCAAATTTAATTCATCATTATCGATCCATTATTCAAACTCGTGTTCTCATTTTTTCATACAACTCATTAAAATAACAACAATCTAGTTCGAACTCATGTTATTATTCCAAATTCATGCAACTCATCAAATACCAAATTATATTCAAACTCAAATTCAATACCTCTAATTAAAGTCAATTCACCAAAATACTAATTACTTTTCTAACACATGTTTATTTCTATTACTAAAAATCAACCTCAACAACCACTTAAAGAATACCCAATATTCCTTAAACAATAATAACAAAAAAAAAAATCAACCTAATACCAACAAAAAATCTAAGTTATATTCCTTTCAAGACTTTCTAAATGAACCCCAATGTTGAAAAGAACTATCTTATTGTCGTATAATTTCATATAGAGCCCAATACACTTATTAACAAATTCAAATTAATCAATCTCATACCCAATACAACAATATGATAGAAGTAATTTCATAATTCCATTTAGAACTCAAATCACATTTATTCCATTAAACTAATAGTTTTCTAAATTCCTCTAGTGTAATTTAGTAATTAATCTTCACATAATTAAAATTAAGCTCAATAAAATTTGGTTTTGGTTCGGTGTACCTCAAATTAGAAGAGGATATTAATGTAGGATTATTAACTCTATGTGTGCAATTAATTTATATTGTTTGACCTAGAGTTGAGAAGGCCGACTAACACGATTAAGATTACTTATACGGGTAGGAAAAAAAGAAAGGGACATCATTAAGTTAGTAAACTGTAAATTAAGAATGGTTTGGACAATATAATTATTTAAAAATTCTATATGGTAGCAACATGCTTTTATGAAACGCAAGTGGTAGCTTTTCTTAAAAAATTTCCACATAGTAGCAACATGTTTTTGCATTTATCAATTGAAGTAGCTTTATTGCTCTAATTTTTACAGACATCCGTTGAGTCTTTAGGAATTACCTTTTTAACCTTACTAAGGGTTCATCTTCTCCAAATTGAAATCTACCATTGTTAGGCCCTCATTCGCCATTGTTGGTCTTCATCTTAAGCATGTAAATCTTAACACCACAAAATCACTATACACTTCTGACATAAACCAAGCCCGCCGCACAAATCTACACATAATGAGCAAACATAGGTATTTGTATATCGAGAAATGAAAGTCATTCAAGATGATTGAAAAAAAATTACTTCGTTTTGTTCTTCTTTGGCAAGGTTTTCTTTTTAAGAGGCAACCTATCTTGAAGCGAAACACAAACACAACTGCCTACAAAGAAACTTTATTCCAACTATCCAAGAGGCAATCCATCTGCTGTACAATTTGACTCTGAATCATACCACCTAAATGTTAGAGCATCAAGATCTAACAAAATTCTTCTTCTATCCCTAAAATAAACAAGAGGGCAAACATGTACGTAACACCCAATAAATTCAAGTTGGCATATACTAAACAATCTAACACATGAATCTTCCTTTACATACTCCTTCATCACCCACAAATTGCCCTGTTTGAGTAAAGGTCCTTGACTCCTTGTACCTCATTAGTAGGCAATGCAGCAATACCACCAAGATTAATTGTATGATAATTATAATATAAATTATAATATAAAATATAATAGTTCTTATAAAATAGATAGAGAATTTTAGAATATATAGTAGTTTTAATTTAAAAAATTTAGTTGTTGATAAGTATTAATAAAATGTCATGTGGAATTTTACAATCTTTTTATGATATTGTATGTATGAATATGATATACTACTCATATATTAAGGAATAAGCATATTAAGAAACAAGTTAATGTTTACTTTAATAAGAATTATTCCATATGGAAAATCACAATGAATATTACATAAAGAATCTTAGTCTTTTTATTAGATGGTATTATATGATAATTGCTCGTAAGTTAAAAGAATAAGTTGATGTTAACTTTAGTAAGAATTATTCCATATGGAAAATCACTATGAGAATGCCATGTCGATTTTTTCAGTCTTTATTAGATTGTATGATGGATGATTCATAATCCAAATTTTGGTCATTTAATTCTTAATTAGTACACTTTTGCCTCATGGTAAAATATCTCGTCATTTTATAACCATATCCGAATAAAACCTCATCTTTTGGATCTTTAATTGGAATATCGGAGTTTACGATGGAATTTAGTAACGGGTTGAATAAGAAAAATTCAGATTTAGAGAAATTGGACATGCTAGTGACGCCATTATAGGAACTTATAACTATTGTTTATTGGCAATCTAAAGGGTGATTGAGCTACAGGAAAGAGAGATAAGTTCATGGAAGAGAAGTTCAAAGAGTGAGGAAGACAAGTTACTGAAGTTTGATGTCTTCAGTGATATTGAAAAAATGGGTACTTAACGGCTACTTTTAACGTTTTTTGCTTATTAATGTTACTGAAAAACATAACTTGACATGTTTGATGCTACGCTGTGGAAAAATATTTAAAAAAGCTACCTCTCGTGTTTCTTAAAAAGACGTTATAGGGTATCTAAAAATTATTTTAAGGAGCCTATAGACTTAAAATAAGATTAGTAAAATAAGAGAATAGTAAAATAAGAGAATAGTAAAATAGAGTAACAATAGAGATGAAGAACCATGATCAATTTTCAATTTGAGTTTCTTCTTTAGGGTTAGAAATTATGTTTTGGCTTTCTTCAATTAGGGATTGATTATAAAAGTTGGAGGACATGGGAGGGAAAGATTATGGAGGTGAATTGAAGAAATAATAGCTATACTTCCTCCGTTCCGAACTTGCTACATTTTGTTTTTGGGCACTATTCATCGTTGAAGCTTATTTTATATATTGCGACTAATTTGTAAATAATAATATAGTCAAGTGGGATCTTGTTTGAATCGTCTAATCGCATATTTTCATAATATAAAATTTTTATAATATTTAAATGTGTATAATTCGATATATAAATGAACAAAATAGTACATTGGATTGCGTAAAAAAGTTAAATGTAACAAGTATTATGGAACGGAGGAAGTATCTTGTTGTATGATTGTTTGATAGCAAGGAGCAAGGTGACATGGGAGTGGTGTTTGGTGGTGGGCTTATGGCAAACAAATGCTGGTAGAAGTTTAGATAGGGTGGAAACAGAATATAAACCAAAGGGTGAATTGAAAACGTTTGGCTATCAAAAATAAAAGTATAAACCAAAGGGTGACCATGTAAAATTTCCTTACAAAAAAAGTATGAAGGAATAAAATTAAGGATTGGGTAACTTAAGGTGGATTTTCTAAAAGAAAATTTGATATTCAGATCATAACAATGATAAAATTATCCAAAGCAAGTTTGTCCAAATAGGAGTAGCGCAACCCATCTTGTTATATTATATAATTATTTCCCATTGGAATCTAGATATAGGGCAAAATCAGTTGCAATTATGTTTATTAAAATCGAGATTCCACTTTGAATTATAAGGGATTTTGTGTTCGTTATAATAAAATTATAGAATCATATTATTCTACCAATTTTATACGATCAAAAATAAATCTCAAATATATTCTAGGTTTGATCCAATTCTATGTAAGATAATTCCAAAAGAATTTAAAATTTGTTTATTTACCATTTATACATGCTATTATTAGCGTGTCACGTATATATTGCTCCATTTATAATGCTGTACTATTAAAATAAAAAATAAAATTAATTATTTTTAACTTAAGGAACAATTGTTTTAGTTAGGCTGCACTTTGCCCAATCTGTTGTTCATGGGTTGTAATTTTAACAACTTCACCTTTAGAATTTTGATGTCTTTTGCAAGTTTTATCTTGTAGGTTCCAAACACAATTGAGTTTGCTGACTGGATCGGCAGAACCAAGCAGAAGATGATCCGTGTTACTGGGTGAGACTACTTTTTGAGTTCTGGGTTTACACTACTCTGGTTTGAACATTGAAGTTGACTTCTGTTGAACTGCATTAATAAAAGTTATGCTGGAACTAGATTATGGAAATTCTTTTCAATAAAAGTTAACTGCACACTTTTTATCAATAATTCCTCAAAAAAGTTATTTTTTATCAAAGTTGATTCTCAAAAAAGTCTTCCTTGCAAAGTATTTTGAAAGAGAAGGATTATTATAATAGATAGTTTTCTATATACCATATGCTTTCGTAATGAAAGAATATTGCAAGAATTGGTTTACCTTGTATACTTGTTGTCTGACATATATTTTGTTTGTATTTAAATTATCAGGACCAGTAAGAGACCAGTACCATTGGAGCATTGCTTATTTTACTCTGGAGAACTATACAGAATTTGTGAGAATGAAATGTTTTTAACTCATGGTCTAAAAGCTGCCAAAGAAGCATACAATAGAAAGAATTCGAATACAACTCGAAGTGGCTCCTCAATGCATTCAGGGTTTTCTAAGGGTCCTGGTAAATCTAATGCTCAGAATCGTGAAAATTCTCACCGTGGGAAACAAAAGCATTCTGGGACCAGCACTTCTGGAAATTTCAGTGGGACAGGTTCAGGGAACTCTTCTTATGGAAACCAGAACTTTGGCATGAGAAGACCAGATGCTTCTTTGTGGTTGCAACTTGTCAACAAGCTCTCAAAACAATCACTTTTACCAGTAAGTGGTACCGTTATGATAGTCGCATTTTATTAAAACATGTTCCTTTTTTTGATGCCTGTCTTTTACTATGTTGCGAATTGCAATTCTTAGTATGTTGCTGACATTTTGTGATTTATATATTATCTAATTTATGTTCGTACTTGCCTTTTGTTATTATAGGTAATTATATTTTGCTTTCCAAAGAAACGTTGGGATAGATCAGCTGA
Source organism: Amaranthus cruentus (assembly GCA_019425755.1). Classification (NCBI taxonomy): domain Eukaryota; kingdom Viridiplantae; phylum Streptophyta; class Magnoliopsida; order Caryophyllales; family Amaranthaceae; genus Amaranthus; species Amaranthus cruentus. The sequence goes on along the minus strand of CM033458.1, from coordinate 7,802,845 downwards.
TAGTATGACAAGTATTGACCAAAGAATAGAATAGTCTGTTAGCATGTTGCTGATATTTTGTGATTTATATAATCTAATTTATGTTTGTACTTGCCTTTTGTTATTATAGGTAATTATATTTTGCTTTTCAAAGAATCGTTGTGATAGATCAGCTGATAGTATGACAAGTATTGACCTTACTAGTAGTCAAGAAAAGAGTGAAATTCGTGTATTCTGCGACAAAGCATTTTCACGGCTGAAGGGATCTGACCGAAATCTACCTCAGGTTCTTAAAGCTTTACGTTTGTCATTTCTATTTGTGGGTTACATATGATCACTATTTATGAGTGATCTACTTGTCCCAGATTCTCAGAGTTCAAGGTCTTCTTCATAGAGGGATTGGTGTTCATCATGCTGGGCTTCTACCTATTGTGAAAGAAGTTATAGAAATGCTTTTCTGCCGTGGTGTAATTAAGGTAAACTGTTTCATGGAAGGTTGTTTTGTGGCAAGATCCTGGATGTCTTTTGTTGGGTGTTAATTTATGTTTGTCAATATTTCAGATTCTGTTTTCAACTGAGACATTTGCTATGGGTGTCAATGCTCCTGCAAGAACGGTTAGTTACTTTGTTGAACCTATTAGCAATCTTAGAATCACTATCATGCATTTTAAAGTGTTTCTCTTTATTTCTTAGTTTTTGGTATCCTCCGATCATTGCACACTATGATTTGTTAGTATTTTTTTTCTCCCACAATATCCCTTTGCCGAAGAGGTTCCAGTTCTTGCAATGGGAAGAATTTTTTTAGTATCAACTGTTCATAATAATTTGATTTTTGCTCACCAGTCATTCTTAGCCTTTTTCTCTTTGTAACTTTTTGCCTTGCTCGTAATTTTTTTTTTGCACTAGTGGGTCATTTTAGGGAGGACTGAATGATATGTCTCTTCAACTGTTATCAGCCAAAGTTTTTGCTCTGCTTAGGTTGAAAATGTGGCTGCTACTGTTCTCTTTTTTAACTGTTTTTGCTAATGTGGACTGCTTGCTACTTCAGATCACATTTATGAATCCTTTATCACTATCTATTTCAGGTTGTTTTTGATACTCTCAGAAAGTTTGATGGGAAGGAGTACAGGCAGGTAATTCCAGGAGAATATACACAAATGGCTGGTCGTGCTGGCAGAAGAGGTCTTGATAAATTTGGAACAGTTATTATAATGTGTCGTGATGAAATTTTGGAAGAAAATGATCTTAGACATGTCATTGTTGGTCATCCCACAAAACTTGAATCTCAGTTCCGATTAACATATATTATGATATTGCATCTACTTCGCGTTGAGGAATTAAAGGTAGGTTCTTTGAAGTTTAATATATGTATACCTTCACAATTAAATAAGAAATCATGTGTACAGGATTTGGCCTAAGTAATTTGGCAAACTACAAATTAGTGACTATACAACTTTTCGAAACGCCATTAAGTGGCTTCCACATAGGGTGGGGTTTGGGGGATCGGATATACACAACCTTATCCTTGTGAGTGATAACACTAACAAAGAGGTTTTTTTCGATTGATCCGTGGTAGCAAACATCATGTGTAATTTCACATGAATAAGAAATGTACATGATTTAATGAGCCATTTTTCTATAGTCCATTTAATCTCAAACCAATCAACTATAAATCTTTGGCCCCATCAAAATAAAAGGCACAAAGATTTGTGACTATTAATTTTATATAATCTGTCAAGAAGAGTATATATTTAATTTTACACATTTCTATTATCTTGTAGAAGAGTGTAAAATTTTTGAATTCAAGCGGCCTAGTTTCATTATTATATCAACCAAAATGATAATTACTATAGCATCTCCATACAAGTCCGAATTTTGAAAGGCATCCAACATCATATTATGTTATTCCCTGAAATTAAGTTCACTTGTGTCGATCGACAACATAATTTCTTGGTGTAATGAGATTCATATAGTCATCTTTTTGTAAACTTTCTTTCCTGAACTTGGTTGACGAAATCTAGTTCTTTGGAGAGAAATAAGGTGTGTTAGTATTTAGCTTTAGCCATCATAGATTTTTGTTTTTTCACTGTCTAATCATGTGTTCTGTTGGTAATGTGAATCCATATTATCTGTTTACAACTGCAGGTAGAAGATATGTTAAAGAGAAGCTTTGCAGAATTTCATTCTCAGAAGAAACTTCCCGAAAAGCAACAACTTTTGATGGTCAAGCTTGCTCAGCCCACAAAAACAATCGAGTATGTTTCTATCTATAAGATGCTTAATTTTCCTAAAAGACTAAACTTCTGTTACAACATGCATTTACATAAACCCACATGGCCAAACCCAGTCTAGAGGTACCAATCTCTACTAAGTCTCCTTTTTGTGAGGCCTTTGTTTGGTTTCAGCAGGTAGGCCTATTCAAAAAACCGACCCGCTGACCCACATCTTAATTGACGGGTCATAAAAGAGAAAAAAATGAATTACAGGTCGGGTACCCGACCCGTCTTAAACAGGGCGGGTCATGGGCCGAAAAATATTTTAAAGTGGGTACCCGTTGACCCGCTTATTATAAAGGAATTTTTTTTGAGTTTTCTGTGTGCATTATGAAAATTGTAAAACATCAATTCTTTTTCTAAAGACCCTACTACTCTCATTTTCTAATTCTTATTCTGAGTGCCTTTTCAAAACTATTGCTCCTATTCTCATTTCTGAATTGTTATACAACTTTCAAAAACTCTTTTTTTTTGTTTTTTGTTTTTTTATCTTGGGCATTCAAGGTAAACAGCTAGAACTACCTGTTAATAGCAGCTCAAAACTCCCTTTTAATTTTTTAATCTTCCTTTGCATCTCTTTTTATGACATTTTATTTTCTCTTCAAATTAATGTGACTACTAATTAGTTAATTGGGTTTACTAATGTTTTTCTATAAAATCTAATTTTTTTTCTTCATTATATTTATTCTTATTATTATTTCCAGTTGTTTGATGTTTCAAATTGAATGATACATAATGGATTTCAATTCAGGATCCTTAATTTCATGTTTTGAAACCGTACATGCACAAGTTTGTTTGTTTTTTTTTCCCCTTAATTTTGCATTGTTTTGCGACAGCGGAAGCAAGATCGAAAAACAATACCAAGAAATAAAATAATTCAAACAAACAATAAAGAAAATCATACCGAGAAATTTAACGTGGTTTACTATCAATGTGATAGCTACGTCCACCGGCACCGAGAATAAATTTTCACTATAAATTGGGAGAGTACAAGATGAATACGAGACACCACAACAATGGCTCTCCAAACTTTTCTCTCTTAATTTCTCACTTTGTGTTTTTCATTGCATCGTCTCTTAATTCTAAGAGATGAGGCCTTTTTATATTATACCTCACTTAACAAAGAAATAAAAAAAAGAGTTACAATGTAACCACCTAAGATCTAAGAATAACCAACAAGAAGTGGGTAACCGTCCTTAAACTAAGTAACTACTTGCCAAAAATAATGCAAGTAACCAAGCACAAACATTGTGGGAAATAACTGCCACAAAGATGCGTGAATCACACTGGAAAAAGCAAACCCGCGCCCCGCGTAGTACTTCGCACCCCGCGCACTTCGACCCAACTCTTGATTCATCTTAAAAACCCGATCTTAGACTCGGTTCGAGTCATAAAATCCCAACAATCTCCACCTTGACGAGATCCCGTAGTCAACCACTACCTCATCAAACCATACTGAAACAAAAAACCATTCTCAAGCCTACAACCGATACATAAACTATGCATCCCGACAAGTCTTCAACCAAGACCCATCACATACTCATTTCTAAGTATAACCACTCATAACACTCAACTAGCATTACAAGTCACTCATAATGCTCCACCTGCATCACGAGTTCACGAGGCAAGCTCCACCTTGAGGTTGTGCACACCTCCACCTGTGAGCTCCCTCAACACTGCCCCTAAGGGCCTATGCTACTGAATCCAGCATAGTAAAGAATCTATTAGGACTGTCAGAACTTCCTATCTTCTTTACCACTATCTTCATGTACGTGCATGCCGAATGAAATCTGACCACACCATGCTTCTCCTGAACATCAAGGACTACCGGATCACTAAACACACAATCGTAGTACACAAAAGCTAACCAAGGTTGATCACAAAAAACCATCATTGAGACCAAGATCCAATCAAACTCAGCGAACATAACCCAAGCTTCAACCGATGTAACTAAGCACCTAACATCATTCCCATACATAGGAAACGCAACAGCTAATCCAAGCAAACCGTAGAGAGAACACATCTCTATCTGCCAGTGCCTCCACCCAGGTTGAGTCATAAACCTGCAACTGGTATTATGATTTTTTAAAGGAATATTGTGACTTGAGTGAACAATCAAGTCTATGCATAATGTGAGCACGTAGAGATGGAATCCTATGGATTGTGTTAATATGGTGATTAAAGTGTATGACTTAAGGTGGATGTTTATGATGGTGTTTAAGTGTGGTAATCAATGCATTAAGTTATGAGTGTATTGATGGAGGCTCTTAAACATGAGATTTAAGGTGGCATGATGAATGAGATTTAATGAGGAATGCATAAGTTTTTAATATTGTACTAAGTGCCTTGAACGAGCAAGCATGGGGCTCAAACGAGCGGATGGCTCTGCTGGCTGTTCAACTCTTAGAAATTGTTACATACTATTAATTCTTGGCTTTTAAGTTTGTATTTCCATTAATTAGCCCTACAAATAGGAAGCTCATATGCTCATCAAAATACATCAAACACAAACCTCTAAGCCTAAACACCTAGCCTTTGTTTCTCTTACTCAATTGTAATACTTCATTTGTAAGAGTTTTTATACTCCATTGAAATAGTATAAACAAAGAAACTACGCACCACAGAGGAAGTAGCCATCATTGGGTGAACCTCCTTAAATCTTTGTGTCATTTGCATTATTTTATTTCCTTTAAACATTGTCAATTCATTGAAATTTTTATTAGCTCATCAAGGTACTTCATACCTTCGATTTTGATGATATTAGAATTTGAGAATTGTTTCTTAAGCTCTAATCCAACTTACATTTCATGATTCATCCCACATTGAAAACCAAGGGTGATTTTCCATCTAACGGAATAGAGTAAGAAAACTGGGATTATGATTCATCTCATGTTGAAAACCAGGGGTGATTCCACGTCAAATGCACCCATCTCTAAGATCTTTCTACTTATGTAGATAGATCTTGAATAATGAATTTATCTGCATTGAATAATTTACATGAAACATATACTCTAGCATGCATTTGGACAAGAAAAGGCGGTATACTAGCTTTAGTTATTGTGTTGTGACATGTTTAGAATTATGATGTATGGACTATGGAGAATATGTCCTTTTCTTCTCTCTCCCTCCTGCTTCTATCTCTAAATAATGATATACACAGTCGCCTCAGGAAGAAAATTTATGATCTAAATGGTTGCTTCTTGTAGATGCATAAAAGGTGAACCAGCCATTGAGGAATATTATGAAATGTATGCAGAGGCTGAGGGGTATTTGAACCAGATAACAGAGGGGGTCATGCAGACTCACACGGCCCAGCAATTTCTTGTGCCTGGAAGGGTGGTAGTTGTTAAATCTCAAACGGTGAGTGGCTTCCTAGCAAAATGTATTGGATCTGTATCAAAGTCCATGGTGAATGGTCTGCCGTAATTTCAAGTCTGCAACGTTATGAAATCTGTTTTCTTTCATAATATGTGAAACTGCTTTCTTATTTCTGTTCCACAGACACAGGACCATTTACTTGGGGTGGTGGTGAAAGCACCTTCAGCTGCCATGAAAAAGAATTTGGTTTTAGTGCTTAAACCTGATTTGCCTCCAACAATGCAAAGTGGGGCTATTATTGACAAAGGGAGTAGCAATTCCGGAGAAGGTTTTTTTGTGTTGCCCAAGGGAAAACGTGGTTTAGATGATGAATATTACTCTTCTGTCACTGCTCGCAAGGGATCAGGTGTAATCAATATAAAATTACCTTACCAGGGTGTGGCTGCAGGTATGAGTTATGAGGTCAGAGAAGTGGAGAGCAAAGAGTTCCTTTGCATATGCAATCGCAAAATAAAGATTGACCAAGTTCGGCTTCTTGAAGACGTTAGTTCTGCTGCTTATTCAAAAACTGTTCAGCAGCTTTCTGAACTGAAATCTAGTGGGAGTAAATATCCTCCAGCATTGGATCCTCTGAAGGGTATGGTCTCATTATCATTTTCCATTATATAGTAATATAAGATAAATAAGTTATCAAAAATTACCTAATAAATTACATTTTATTTCAAAAACTACCTTATGTAGTGTTAAATTACATTTCTTTGTGAAGAGTACCATTTAACATTTTCCATCCATTTGACCATTACAGTGAGGGTTGCAAAACCAAAGATACTTGGCAAAATTTTTTTTTCCCTCCTTCCCTTTGTCTTTAATTTGATTTTGTTTTGTTTGTTTTAGTTCAAAGGAAAAATGGTTTTACTATTTCCTTCTACACTACCTTCTTCAACATTTGTACTTTTTCTTTCTTTATCCTTCTCAAAGATGCGGATGAACCAGCCTTATAAAATGGAGGTTAGTGATGATTCATAGGTTTTAGAAATAAAAACCACAGTGAAAGACATCATAGGTGGTGGAGAAGGAAGGTTTTTAACTGTAGGTGAGGATCTGAAGAAAATGATGGTAGAGTTGGATTTAATAGTATACACAGTTTTTATTTGCCCAACTTTATTAGAATTAAGTTAATATCCAGCAACCCTTTGTACAGGGAAAACCTACGAGAGTTTGAAGATTATGCAGTGCCTTTCTTTGAGTCATTTAATTTGCTACAAATTCGACCCTAAGTTTACTGTGCATTCTTGGATCTTACATGACTTACTTTGACATTAAACACGTCTTTGTATGAAGCAAAAGAAGCTGATACGAAAAAGCAAATGCGTCATGTTTTGACAATGGCTTCCAAAAAAATCATCACTCTTGAAGATGGTGTGTCAAGGAAAGTTTTAGAGGATATAGACCACAATTAAAAGAACTTGAAACTCCATTATATTACCATTTTTAAATGCCCACAGGTATATTCCACTAGGATTTTGATATTTCATTCCAAAAAAATTAATCGCTTAGCATTTCAGTCTAAAACATTAGCTTGGTTGTACTTAAATACACAAACCTTGAAATTTGGGCCTTTTTTTAGTTTGTGTTTAATTTCTCGTTTTACCAGCTGTCTATCTGTCTTCATTGATTTGGAGAGCTTTCTAGAACCTTATATTTGATTCCTTTTGAATATAAACTACCCTTTCATACTATCCTCTTCCCCTATATGCTTGGAATTTGCAAATTTTGTTACTTGACTACATATATGCTTGGAATTTGCAAATTTTGTTACTTGACCACATTTTACATTGTTATTGCAAGTCTATGGATCAATTGACCCAATTCCTCATTTCAAATTCAAGATTTGCCAAACATAGTATTTTACCCAATTCAACAATTGGAAATGAATTCCAAATTGCCAAACATACCAAAGAAATTTCTCAATCAAACTCACTTTCTAGATTTTGCATGAACTCCTATGGAGCCTCTCACAAAAACAAGCACACCCTCACGAGGTTTAAAACCTATGAAATGTTGCTTGCACTCTTCCTCTACACTTCTTCTAAACATAGAGATCCTCTTTATTGGCTCAAAAGGTCAAACAAGTCTTACACTGGAATCCCCAAAGAGATTCGCTCATGCTTACATAGAAAACAAGTCTGTGACTGGTGTATTGATTGAGCCACCCACTGTTTCTTCGCCATTGATCAGTTGAGTACACTGTTTGTCACGTTTTCCTTCTTCTCTCACGCTTCCTTGCTCCCTCATCTATGCCTTCTTCAATGCAAGCTAATGCTTGCCCCACTAGGTGTTAAAAACACATCCTTGTTCATGGATAGTTTGGTTCTTAACAGTGTTTTTTTGACAATGTGTATTTCAAAGTAGTTTTTAACAGTTCCACTTGAAAAGTTAAAATACCTGCATTTGTTAATCCTATCTTTAACAGTCATTTGGAAATTTGGATATTGAATCTGCAATTCTGAATCCCCTCAGGCATACATACAATAAGGAACATAAAATTTGAAGAGAGAAAGGGGAGGGGAGTAAGAGCAATGAAACAAGAGTAAAGCAATTAATAGAATGACATACATTACTCTTTTGATTACTATTCAGATTTGAAGCTGAAGGATGTGAACCTTGTTGAAGCTTATTATAAATGGAACGGGTTATTGCAAAAAATGGCGGAAAACAAGTGTCATGGATGTATAAAGTTGGACGACCATATGAAGTTAGTTAAGGAGATTTTCAAGCACAGAGAGGAAGTCAATGATTTGAAGTATCAGATGTCAGATAAAGCACTTCAACAGATGCCTGATTTTCAGGGGCGGGTATGGATGCTTATCTGTATAATGTTTTGATTTATTGCGATTAAGACACTCACTTATTAAATTCTTGTTTTTTTTTGTCGGGTCCACAGATAGATGTTCTCAAGGAAATTGGGTGTATAGATGATGACCTTGTAGTTCAGATGAAAGGCCGTGTTGCTTGTGAGATGAACTCGGGAGAGGAGCTTATATGCACCGAGTGTTTGTTTGAGAACCAGTTAGAGGACCTGGAACCAGAAGAAGCAGTTGCTCTAATGTCTGCATTTGTTTTTCAGCAGAAGAACACCTCAGTTCCTTCTTTAACTCCCAAGCTATCTGCTGCTGTGCAGAGGTTAGCAACTTCTGCACATATAGTTATTGCCCTTTTATGCTTCCATGTTGTATCTGGCATGTATTACAATCTTGCATAGTTCCCGAAATTTGGTGTTGGAGGGGGCATTCTCGCCTCTCGGATGGTTAGCAGGATCACATGTGATATAAATGAGGGTTGTTTTTGGGGGGGGGGGGGGTTGAAGTTTTTAGAGTTCTTTTGATCCCATCTTAGTTTACATAGAGATGGCAAATGAGTCTGTCAGAGTGTTTTTGTTCTTGTGTCGATTTCAGTGATGAATCGTTTCATTCGGTTTCAGGTTGCTGGTTCTATTTTTTATTCTTATGACCATCTAATAAATTCTTGACATTGCTATTTGGGTATGGTTAGTTTCGGTTTTTCCCAACAGACAACATATCACATTGTTTAAGGTTTGGGCTGGGTAGTTCAGATGAGATACATGCCAATTATGCCAAATCATGGTACCCTTTGATGGTCTTGTCAACGAAAATATTGTATTTTCGTGTTATCTTAGGATGTCCTTGCATAATTTTTAGCTTTAATCTTTGTGCAGATTATATGCTACAGCTATTAGGCTGGGGGAGTTACAGGCCGACTTTCAACTCCCAATAAGCCCGGAGGAGTATGCTTGCGAAAATCTGAAGTTTGGTCTCGTTGAAGTAGTTTATGAATGGGCAAAGGTAATAACTTTCTAGTGATGGTGCCCATATGAAATCCTTTTCTCTTGAGAATTGCTTGGAAAATGCTTCATTGCATGTTTCCTTTGGAAGCTAAACTTTAAAAGCATCTTTGTACAGGGTACAGAATTTGCTGACATTTGTGAGCTAACTGATGTTCCCGAAGGCCTGATAGTGAGGACTATTGTCCGACTTGATGAAACATGTCGAGAATTCAGAAGTGCTGCTGCTATTATGGGAAATTCTGCTCTGTACAAGAAAATGGAAGCGGCCTCCAATGCCATAAAGCGGGATATTGTGTTTGCAGCTAGCTTGTACATCACAGGAGTTTAACAATGACCTAGGGTTTCTAATCTCAGATGCAATTATGCCTGGCTGACCACAATCAACAGCTAAGGAACCATTTTTTCAGGTCACAACAAGCTCACAAGTCAAGATGCAGTTGTGATGCATGCTATGAAGTGACCAGAGATTTAATTTCATGACTGTGTGGTCTCATAACAGTATACTTCTAAAGATCCCCAATATGGACAGGTATAGACAGAAGTTCTCGTGTACATCGACAAAATTACTCGTAGATTCATCCTTGTACATCACAGGTGAAGGAATGATATATGGAAAAATAAGCATCACAGTGAATCTGTAAAATTGTCATGTAATGCAAATTAGGATGAAATCAGTTAAACTTGATTAGATAAGTATGGTGATTAGTGATACCTTCCTTTGTGATTAGTTGGCGTGGAGTACGTACTGCTGTAACTGTTGGTGGCAGATAGATTGGTTAGTTTGGTCATATTCAGATGTCTTTGCCTATTCAAGGTGGATTTAAAAAATTCATTAAGGACTCCTACCAGCAGTGATACATAGAAAACACCTCGTCCATTTAGCTATCCATTAACAACACCACATTGGATAAACGTTTACTCTTCGTTCTCTACATGTATACTATAAATTCAATTTTGGTCATCAGTGAATTAACAATAATAATAATAATAATAATAATAATAATAATAATAAGGATCAATTACCAATTACAGTCTTAAAGTTTAGTCATTTTCAAATAAACAATCACAAAGTTTTTTTTTTTACAAAAAACAGCCTTCAAGTGACCAAACACGACAGCGATACAACCACTTTACCGGATGACCTGTTAAATGACCGTTGACCAAGGTAAATTACCTTTGACTTTCAATTAAATTAATTAATCTAACATAATTTACCTAATTACCCCAATTAAACCCTTCTTCTCCAACCTATCTCTCTAACTTTCCCCTATCCCCACCATTTTCCATCCCCAACATCACCACCATTACCAAAACCACCATTAAAACCTCTCCTTTAATAATAACCCATCAAAAGTAAAAAGCTCAACACCATAAAAAGTCTATCTAAAAGATCAAACATCATTAATCTCATTTTTGATTTTTATGCTTAATTATATAATTTCTAGGGTTTATGGGAAAATGATGAAAGATAAAGCAAAACCTCCAATCAAAAAATAGAAATTGCAGGTGACAATTGCTTATTCTTACAAATTAATGTGAAGAATAAAATAAAAGAAATGGAGTATCTCAACTTGAAGATGACTGGAAACTATGAAATAACCTTTTTTTTACCATCAAACATTTCAAATTGAAGGTTCTCCTGAGTCAAAAGAGCGAAGAAATCTCAAGCGAAACAAATACAAAGTGAGATCGTCCTTCCACCCTTAATGAAGGTCGAAAATGTTAAAGATGAATGCCAAAGTGGACAAAGAAAAGATTAATAACTCAACATTAAAGTGAAAATCTATTGTGATATAATGGGTCACATTCAGAGATTTTTCTATAAGTGGAAAAGAGATAACAAGGGAGGTAAAGGCAAACATGTGAATTATCAAGATAAGAAAGATGATCATGAAGGGGATGATCGAGCTGCAACCGCGACTACCAGTGATCTTGTCATTGTTTATGATGAAGATGTTGTTAATTTAGCTAGTTGTGAAACTAGTTGGGTAGTTGATAGTGGAGCCTCACGACATGTGACATCAAAGAAAGAGTTCTTTACCACTTATACTCCTGGAGATTTTGGGGTATTGAAGATGGGTAATGATGGTTTGACTCAGGTTGTTGGTGTTGGAGATATTTGCTTGGTGACTGATAGTGGTGCTAAGCTTCTTCTCAAGGATGTTAGGCATGTTCCTGACATTAGGTTAAATTTGATCTCCACTAGTAAGCTCGATGAAGAAGGATATTGTAGTACCTTTTATGGTGGGCAGTGGAAGCTTACTAAGGGAAGTTTAATGTTTGCTCGTGGGATGAAGCACTCTAGCCTATATTGGATGCAAGCCTCTATTTCTACTGATAGTATCAATGTAGCAGCTAATGATCCAGCACAGTTATGGCATAGGAGTCTTGGTCATATGAGTGAGAAAGGCCTTGGATGCTTGATGAAAAAGAATGTGTTACCTGGTTTAAAGAATTCAAAGTTGGAGAGATGTCCACATTGCTTAGCAGGGAAGCAGAACAGAGTTTCTTTCAAGAAAGCCTAATTTTCTTGATTTAGTTCATTCTGATGTGTGTGGTCCTTTGAAGGTAAAATCCTTTGGTGGTGCACTTTACTTTGTTACGTTTATGGATGATTGTTCAAGAAAGTTGTGGTGTTATGCCTTGAAAACAAAAGATCAAGTGCTTGATGTTTCCAAGCAATTTCATGCTCTAGTTGAACGACAGTCTGGTAAAACTTTTGAAGTGTCTATGATCTGATAATGGTGGAGAGTACATTGGGCCGCTTGATGATTATTGCAAGTCATTGGGTATTCGACATCAATTTACACCAAAGAAAACTCCTTAGTTAAATGGTGTGGCCGAGAGAATGAACAGAACTTTGTTTGAAAGAATGGGATGTATGCTTTCAGAGGCAAAGTTACCTAGACACTTTAGGGGTGAAGCCTTATATGCTGCAGTACACGTGATCAATTTGTCACCTAGTGTTCCTTTAGATGGTGATGTTCCTAATAGAGTTTGGTTTGGGAAGGATGTGTCCTATGATCACTTACGTGTCTTTGGGTGCAAGGCCTATGTTCATGTCCCAAAAGATGAATGATCGAAGCTCGATTCCAAGACTCGTGAATGCATTTTTGTTGGCTATGGAGAAGATCAGTATGGGTACAGGTTTTATGATCCTGTTGAAAAGAAGTTGGTTCGCAGCCGAGATGTAGTCTTTGCTGAAGAACAATTCATCTCTGATATTGAGAAGGCTCCTGTTTCTACGTCTCAGATTGGTGGTGATCTAGTTGATTTGAGTTCACCTCCTTTGGTTCTTGCACCTATTCCTGCTGAGGTGCAAGATGATGATATTGAGGACAATATGCCTGAGGTTAATATTCCCGCTGATGATGATAATGTTGAAGAAGTTGATCATCAAGATCACCTTGAAGACCAGCCGCCTCCCGCTCCTGTTAGAAGATCCGAGAGAGGTCATATTCCTTCTACTAGGTATCCTTCCACTGATTATATTTGCTTGACCGATGAGGGAGAACCTGAATGTTTTGAGGAAGCCATGGAAAGTGATGACAGGGAGCTTTGGATGGAAGCAATGAAAGATGAAGTAAGTTCATTGTACGAGAATCACACTTTTGACCTTGTGAAACTACCTAAGGGTAAAAAGGCTTTGAGAAATCGTTGGGTCTACAACCTTAAGCAGGATGAAAATGCTAAGAAGCCCAAGTACAAAGTTAGAATAGTTGTGAAAGGCTGTAATCAGAAGAAGGGTGTAGACTTTGAAGAAATTTTTGCACCGGTTGTCAAAATGTCTTCTATTAGAGTTGTTTTGGGTCTTGCTGCTAGCCTTGACATGGAGATTGAGCAGCTTGATGTGAAGACTGCTTTCCTTCACGGTGACCTTCAGGAAGAAATTTATATGCAACAACCAGAGGGCTTCAAAGTTAAGGGAAAAGAAGATTATGTGTGCAAATTGAAGAAGAGCTTGTATGGTTTGAAACAAGCTCCAAGGCCATGGTATCGTAAGTTTGATTCTTTTATGGGGGAGCACGGGTTCAAGAAGACTGCTATGGACCATTGTGTTTTTCAAAAGAGATTTGCTAACAATAATTTTATTATTTTGCTACTTTATGTTGATGACATGTTGATTGTTGCGTAGGATGTTGATCGTATTGTTAGCTTGAAGCAGCAGTTGAGCAAGAAGTTCTCCATGAAGGAACTTTGGCCTGCGAAAAACATTCTTGGCATGAAGATTGTTCGTGATCGAAAGGCTCGAAAATTGTGGTTATCACAGGAAGCATATATTCATAAAGTGCTTCAACGTTTCAACATGGACAAAGCAAAGCCAGTGAGTACACCTCTTGGTTTACATTTTAAGTTGAGTGCTCAACAAAGTCCTTCCACTGTTGAAGAGAAGGAAGCTATGCGACATATCCCTTATGCATCTGCCGTGGGTAGTTTAATGTACGCTATGGTTTGTACAAAGGCCTGATATAGCACATGTAGTTGGTTTGGTTAGTAGGTTCTTGTCTAATCCTGGTAAAGACCATTGGAATGCTGTAAAGTGGATTTTGAGATACTTACAAGGCACTGCAGATTTGAAGCTATGTTTTGGGAGTGATAAGCCTATCCTTGTGGGTCACTCAGACGCTGATATGGCTGGTGATATTGACTCGAGAAGGTCTACTTCGGTTACTTGGTCTGTTTTGCAGGGGGAGCTGTAGCTTGGCAGTCTAGACTATAAAAATGTGTTGCTTTGTCTACAACAGAGGCCGAGTTCATTGCTACGACTGAGGCATGTAAGGAATTGCTTTGGATGAAACGTTTTGTACGACAACTTGGTTTCACTCAAAAGAAGTATGTGTTGTTTTGTGACAATCAAAGTGCAATTCATCTTGCTAAGAATTCCACCTTTCATGCTAAGTCGAAACATATTGATGTGAGGTATCATTGGATTCGTGATGTTCTTGATGCGAAGTCACTTGCTTTGGAGAAGATTCATACCAATGACAATGGTGCCGATATGATGACTAAGGCCTTAATTCGTGGGAAGCTTGAGATTTGTCGTGAGATTGCCGGGATGGCAATCACCTCCACATAGTCGTGAGGGGGAGTTTGTTGGTTTTTGGGTCCCTTCCTATGTGGAGAAACCCATTTTATGTCAAGGATAAATATCCTCTTATTTTCTAACCCATGTGGGGTCAAGTGTTTAGCTTCCTTGAGAAGCTTAGGGCATTGATATTTTGGTCTTCTATCATAAGACTCATATCCCTTTTTTTGAAAGTGAGAAAAGAGAGAAACACAAAAAGTGAAAGCAATCCCGTAGAGCACTTGCACAGTCCCACGAAATTGCCATTTCCCGGAGTTTCAGCCGTTGGATCGTCCTATAATTGTACCAGCTTGTTGGGAACACATAGGGATTCATTTTGGACGGTTGGATTGTCGTTTTCAGTTTTGGTTCGTTGGTTATTGCTTCTGGACAGAAGCTGCTGTTTTGGTGATTTCTATCCTCTTTGTTTCTCAATTGTTGATTATTATGGTTGTTTGTTCTTGGGTAGTTTGAAGACCCTTTGGAGAACTTTGGATTGGTTGTGTAACCTTCTTTTCATCATAATAAGAGAAGTTTGGGTGGACTCCTAAAGTCCCGTGGTTTTTACTCTTCACACCGAAGAGGTTTTCCACGTAAAAATCTTGTGTCTTTGCCTTTGTTTATTACTTGATTTTATCTTGTTTGATTGTTGATGTTATTGTGGTTTATTGGTGATATTTGAGTGTGTTGAATTGGTGTTTTGGTGAATTAATTTGTCCGGGTTATTTCCGCTATTTGTGTGTTATCAATTTGTGTAATTGGTAGCTATTGGAGGTGTTCTTACCTCATCACATAGTTACTTCTCCGGGTATACTTCCCGGAAAGCCCCTTCGACGCTCAAGTCAGTGGTCGGTTAATGAAACGAGTAATGAATGTTTGAGAGTAGTAAGAGAGAGAGAGAAATCGTACCATAAATGACAATAAATGTGTGTATATAGGCAAGAACTAATTTGGTGGGCGGTTTAAAGGGTATTTTCCTAATCTCACCTTAGAGGTGGGTTTGACTGAATCCGTTGGACCTTTTGACCTAGCCCACGAATTTAGGACTGGTTGACCCAATAACATCTCCTTATTTTCCCTCTAATTCTTTCAATCAAAACATAGTGCAAGTGTTGGTAATTTTGGTGATTGGCTAACCCTATTTTCCATGGATTGGTTTTGGCAGGTGGAGGATGTGAACCTTGTGATTCACCCACGGATCAAAAAACCTCGAGGTTTTGGTTTTGATTACTATGTCTTCCCTTGAGGAGGCAGACCGTTGCATTAAGCTCCTTAATCGCTCTCTACTTAAAGGGAGTTATATCATTGTTCAAAAGGTATAAATTTGAGATTTATTTTCTTTTACTTTAATTCATTTTCATATAAGTGTTGTATGCCCCATATACCTTGATTTCTGAATTTTCAATCAACATAGGCTACAAATGCTTGTTTCAGGCTCGTAGGAAAAGATGTCATAAATCAACACCAGGAAAATACATCAGGCGGAAGCCATCTCGCAGTAAGTTTGTTGTTGCTGTTGTCTAAAGAGACTCTGCCTATGTCTGTTTTATTCGTTAATTGTTCGGGTCGGGCCCCTTTTTCTTTTTTTTTAGGTCATCTTTGTTATAGTAGCCGCTCTACTATAGACGAAGAAGTTGTGATTCACGCTTGAGGTCACGCTCTCCAGTCTCTAGGCGCGCACGCTATGATTATTCACCAAGAGGAAGGAGTAATTCCTAAGGCCAAGAAGTTGTTCTACTTGAATTGGACTAGTCGGGAATCGGGATGTAAGTTTTGTTTTAGGTACTCGTGCAAACCTAGAGCCAGAGGTAAATGCCTATGGATCCAGCATAGCTATATTTGATTGACCCTTCAATTAGTGTACTACTATATTACCTTTCAAGATCAGTTGACATATTTCCTCCGTTTCATAATACTTGCTACTGATAGTGACGTTTTCCCACACAACATGTCACACTCAGTATCAAGTATTATGAAACGGAGGAAGTATTAATACTGCAAATTGCTAAATTGGTTTAACTGCACCGTGGCGTGAACCGAAACGGTCGGTTCTTTTGCATCGCCCAAATAATAGTCAAAATTAGCCGTTTGAATAAACTTTCCAATATATATGGGATAACTTTATTCTTTCCATCCTTATCAACTCATCTACTTCTACTCTTCTGATTACACTTAAATCTTAGCCAAAAGGCAGGACCGTCTCATTATTTTTAGGCCCCAGAGCAAAAGAGAAAAAAGGACTCTTAAAAACTTAAGACGTAACGAATAATATAATACTCCTTTTGTTTTTATTTGTTGATATTTAAACTATTTTATAAAAAGCACTAAAAACACTCATATTACTTAGCAAAAAATAGAGGGAAAATTACTTTTAAAACTCTCAACTATTCGTGGTTTAAATATAAAACTCCCAACTATTGATTATTATTCAAAACTCCCAACTTTAGACCCATTTAAAATTTAAAGCACGCACCGATGCAATTTTATAATCTTTTCAACCGGTTATCATTTTGTTAAAATGGGAGGGTACGTGAAGGGTCGTGTAAGGTCAAAGGGGTGAGGTGATTGATAAATACAATTGGGTCCCCCTACTTCTCAACTAAAACTAATTTATCCGGTTATAAGTCATCTTGGACTTTAAATATAAAATGGGTCTAAAGTTGGGAGGTTTAAATAATAATCATTGTTGGGAGTTTTATATTTAAACCGCGAATAGTTGGGAGTTTTTAATGTAATTTTCCCAAAAATATAAGTTATATTTAAATTTGATGCAAATTAATATCACTTACTCCCTCAAAAATATCACTTATATACATAAAAATAAGTTTTTTGGACCCTAAAAAATTTGGGGCCCTGAACGATAGCCCGCTTTGCCCTTGCTAATCAACAGCCATGCCAAAAGGCCTACTCTTCTAATTATTATCTCTACTTATTCTTACTAATTACTCTCTATAATTACGTAATTACTCATTTAGTCTTTTAATTTTTTCTAATAATTTTTATCTTTAATTATCTCTACTTAGTCTTCCTTCGTGTAAAAATTCACCGAGAACGTTAGTAAATCGTAAGTTGGTAGAATCTTACTAATCTAATTAAATTAAAATTTAGAGAGGTAGAATCACAACACAATTCTACGATCTTACGATTTAACGATTCGATTCTACAAATTTATTCGTAATTTTTAAAAATAAATTTCTTCATCAGGTATGAAGATTTTAAACCACTTATTATATATTATTCTATTGCATTCTTAAAAATGAAGTGAATGAAACTTTAATTATTAAACTTGAGGTGAATAATTATGACCAGATAACAAATTTAATTTTATTGCAGAATCTTACGATTCTATACGTCTGAACGATTCCAAGTAGTATTCTATTTCATCATATATATTTGGCTTTAACTACATTAATATGTAAGTTATCATGTTTACAACAATTCGTTAAACATCAATTCGATTTTCAAATGTTCCCCTGAAAATCGATTTAGATTAAGTGTGTTTTATTTGGATTGAGTTTGTTTTCGTGCATAATTCAGGTTGAATATGACTCGGTTCTCTCACTATTAGGTTTGGGTAATTATAACTAATAATTATATGTCGGTTACAAAAATCGATAACGGTTCGTTTATGTTTTCCAATTTTTTGTTATCAACCAATTTGGTGTCATTTTCGAGTCAAGTCATATTTTATTTTGAAGAACTCTAGTAGTCTTAATATGCTCTCCACTTACAATTAATGTAATACTTGTATTTCACAATCCCAAATCCCTAAAGTTCGTCACCTTTTTAATGAAATTACTAAAATGCCTTTAAATTTATTTTTATTTATAAAATCAACCATTATTATTACTAAAATAAATATATCAATAATAATTAAATTAAAATAAAAAATAATAATTTTAAAAAAGATAACAATTTTTTAAAATCGAAAAGTAAACCTAATCATACGTTTTGCGTTGAAATGTATACCTGATAAATATATCAGTCTTTTGGCCAAAACTTTTGATAGGAGAATCACATTATTACAATGTTTGCGGCATTAGAACCGAGTAAGAAATGATGATCAAATAAAGTATATGTTCAATCTTTTGGGCATAACTTTTTATACAAAAATTGTATTGATGTCAGGTTTACGACATTAGAAACTAGACTTCAAGAGCTTTCCAACAACATATTATATGCCGAGAAATGACGGTCATTTAAAGTTTGCAATGATTTCAAACGACTCCACCGCAGTCCGGTCGCTCATTTTACGCGAACATACTGCGGTCCAATGGCGCGATGTACGCAACCCTACCACGGTCGCGCAACTAGATGTTAAAAATCACTGCAAACTTTAAACGGTCTTCATTCTCGCTCGATTGTCGAAATTGGGCATATAATATGTTGTTGGAAAGCTCTTGAAGTTTAATTTCTAATGGCGCAAACCTTGCATTAATACAATTTTTCGAAGAAAAGTTATGTCCAAAAGATTGAACATGTATCAAGTTTTAGCACAAACAAATTTTAAACGATTGTGATTTCTCGCTCGATTATCGAAATAGGGCATATAATATATCATTGGAAAGATCTTGAAGTCTAGGTTCTAATGCCAAAAACAATTTTGGCTACAACCTTTTATTGGTATTAATACATGTTCACTTTTATCCTGTTTGTGAAAGCATCTTTTAAAGATAGTTGAAATATGTTTTATACTTCCTCCGTTCCATAATACTTGCTACATATTCCTTTTTGGGAAATTTCTTAATACTTGCTACATTTCCTTATTTGGTAACAAACCAATCATTTATCTCTTACACCTACTCCTACTTTTAACCTACTCTATATCTCATTAACTCTTACACCTACCATTATTTAATTTTTATCCTACATTTAATCTCTCATTAAATAATTCACCTAATTTTACCTACCCAACTCTCTCATTTACCATCCCAACCGTTTTTTTTTACACAAAAAATATCCCATTAAAAACCCACCTTCCCATCTATACTAATTAAATTGCATTTTGATCTGAACCGTCAGATTCATTGATTGTTTAATCTGGGCCGTTGATTGCTCTTATAAAAACCCATTACCCACCCTAATCTCTCTCTCCCTTAGAAACCCTAAACTCAACGGCATTTTCTCTCTCTCCCTCTTTCATTTTCTCTCTCTCTTCTTCTCTCAAATGTTCTAGATCTATCTTATTTCTCTAATGGCGATTCTCTCTCAATTGTTCTAGAGCAACGGATTTATACTTAGTTTCATCTTTTATATTGATCTGGGTTTTATACTTCTGGGTTTTATTTTTTTCGAAAATTCATTCATCTGGGTTTTATACTTCTGGTATGGTTTTATGTACTCTGGCTTTGATCTATTTCTTCTAGTTTTATATATCTGGTTTCATATACTTCTGGTATGGTTTTAGTTTATTCTTTCGTTTTTTTGATATTGATTTGGGTATTTTTAGATTTTTATTTTTGTTTTTGTTGCATGATAGTTTGGATGTTTGATTTTTTGTTTTTATTTCGTTTTTTATTGCATGTTAGTGTAAATCTTTAATCTTTTGTTTTTATTTGGTTTTTTTTATACTTAGTCTAATTTAAGTTTGATGTTTTTTAAAATCTATGATTTTAGTCAGTTCTTTCGTTTTTTTGGATCTGTGTTTTCGTTTTTGTTTGTTTTTTCGTTTTTTATCTGTATTTTTCGTTTTAGATCTGTATTTTTTGTTGCATGTTAGTTTGAATCTTTGATTTTTTGTATTTATTTCGTTTTTTAAATATTGCTCTGTTTTTTTAAAATCTTTAATTTCGTTGTTATTGCATGTTAGTTTGAATCTTTGATTTTATGATCTGTAGTTAGTTCTTTTGTTTTTGTTTGTATTTTTTTCGTTTTTGGTCTGTATTTTTTTTTTAGATCTGTATTTTTTGTCGTACTTCATGTTAGTTCTTTCGTTTTTAGTTACTCTAATTTTTAATACTTAGTCTAATTTTAGTACTTAGTTTAAATTGAGTTAGTCTAATTTTAATCTTCGTCTAATTTTTAATACTTAGTCTATTTTTAGTTATTTGTTTTTTAAAATCTTTGATTTTAGTTATTCTAATTTTAATACTTAGTTTAATTTTAGTACTTAGTCTAATTTAAGGTAGTCTAATTTTAATACTTTGCTAATTTTTAAAACTTAGTCTAATTTTAATCCTTCGTCTAATTTTTAATACTTAGTCTAATATTAGTTATTTGTTTTTTAAAATCTTTGATTTTAGTTATTCTAATTTTAATACTTAGTTTAATTTTAGTACTTAGTCTAATTTTAGTTAGTCTAATTTTAATACTTTGCTAATTTATAATGCTGCATCTAAGTTTAGTTATTTCTGTCGTTTTTTTGATATTGATATGGGTTTTTTTATCATTATTTTCGTTTAGTTATTTTTTTGTTGATTAAATTATTCTTTTGTTTTTAAATTACTTAGATTTTAGTTTGATCTTTTGCTTATAATGAATCTGCATGTTGTGCCTCCCCTGTTCTGGTAAAAGTAGTTGCTACCAATGTATGGGCAAATTAGCTGATTTTGTTAGTTCTAATTTTTGTATATTACTTCCTCTGTTCTGTTATGGTTGCCTATGGAGATGGACTCGAAGGGAAAATCGATCGACACATTAACTGATGTTCAAAGAGAATGTATGAAATATGATAATATCTTTGGTTCGTGGTATGATCATTATTATCTGAATTGTGGGGAGTTCACTGCTCTTCATAGTCCTGAACGAGAACCCCATCCTTGGTACTATGGTTTACCAGATGAGGATGATTATGCATTATTTGAGAAGGTGGAATCAAAACCAAAGCAGCCACGCAAGAGGACTATTCGTGGTCTAACATTTGAGCATTCTTAATTTTACTTAATTATTTATGATTATGTTTATGCTTATGAATAATGTTGTCCTGTTGGCTATGCTATGTTTTGAGTCTCATACTTAGTTTCGTTCTCAATGATGGTTATTTTATTCTCTGATGAAATGTGCATAATGTATTGTGTTTCATTGCCACCTTAGTTTTCTTGTCATGAGATTGAGACATTAACATATTATTAACTTTATATGATGTTTGTTTCATTGCCACACCAATTTCTTGGTATGAGGCTGAAACTGTTTTGATGCTACTGATTTTGTTTTTACCTAATGTGTTTTGTCTCAATTTTGTGTCAAGTTTTTAAGATGAGGCTGAAATACTTGCTTATGTACAATTTCAAATGATGTTTAACTTAATTCTGAGAGACATAAAAGTACACAAGTGTATTATGGATTGATGAATGATGTTAACTTAATACTTCGAATATTGTTTTATATAATCACCTCAATGACTAAATGGAGAGGTGTGTTGATAGCTTCAAAATGTTGTCTTACATATGCTTTCCTTTACAAAATGATTTCTTACATATTCTTCCTTTACAAAATGTCTACTTATCTAAAGTTAGACAACCCTTGTGATCAAAAAGTTTCAGGGCTATGCTATTTGTACATATGACTAATTAATTTCAATCTTCTTCAAGTGGAAGATCATTGAGATTAATTAGTCCATGAGTTAAGAATTGATTTGCTGCATCTAAAAGTTCAAGAGGAACTTCTAATTGTTTAGGCAAAATGCCTAACCTGTCTAATCTTGCTTTTCCAATGTGTGGATTCTTGTAATTGTTACCACCTCTATCTTTCAACACTTCTAGCATGCATAATTGATATTGTATCCATGTATAGTTCAAAAGCTTTGGTTCAAAGGTGTTGTATGCATCATCCACTGCATTCAACAAATCTTGGAGGTCTTTAGGGAATGACTTGAATTGAATTGATTGTAGTGCACTAAACAAACCCAAATCTAAAATGTTCATATCTGGACTTGATGCTGGTTGACAAACTAGTCTAATGTTAAATCCATCTTTGTTAGCTGCTTCTTTAAATGCTGGATCGTTTGTGAGAATATGTGGCCTTGCATTATCCTGTTGTATCCAAATATCTTTTACTCCATTTGCTGGCCATTTGTTTCTGATTGCTGGAAGAACTTCATTAATTAGTTTATCTCTAATCACATCTCGTGTAACCTTGGTTACCGCTCTTAGGAGTGGTGTGCCTGCTGGTCGATTTTCTGACCTCCTTAAGGCATGATAAATTTCTGTAAAGGGAAAAATACCTATTTTCCCATCCCATAATACATCCCCATCACTACTAATATGTGGTCTTGCAACTGCTGCTATGAACATTACTTTCCCTATGAAGTTCTTGTTTTGTACACATCTATATGGTTCCTCTTCTTCCCAAGGGAAGAGATAGTACCTTTGTGTTTCTCTACTCATATAGAACCATTTTTCATCGATGTGTACAACGTTGTACATTAAACTAAACTTCGGTGGGTCATTTATAGTAGGTGGTATAATTTGAGAAAGAATAAAGTTAATTCTTCTAGTTTTGTGGTCATGAGAAAGTTTTGGTTTTATTGAATTTGTATGAGATCTAATTTTTCCAGACTTCATCATTCTATAAACTTGTGAATGTCCGATACCTAATGCACTTGCCATTGCTCTAATAGTTGTTCTCTTTTCAATTGGAATAGCATTAAGAAGAGTCATGTCAAAGACTCTTGGTTTTCTACCAACCCTTCCCCTTTTTCTACTATTAACATCAATTACTATGCCATTTTGCATTGATGTTTTGGCTAATTCCCAAAGCCTTCCCACTGTCCACCTTGATGTATTGTGTTGCAATGCTACTGCTTTGATTGTTCCTCTTGGCAAATGTCTGTTTGGTGCTTTAGACAAAGAAGTTAATTGTTGAACAATTAATTTTCTTGTCTCTATGGGTAATTCTCTCTTCTGAGTTACTGTTTGGTATGGTTTTGGTTGAGTTTCTGGTTGGGAATTCAGTGGACTGACATCAATATTACCATAAATTTCACTTGTGTACTCCTCATTAATGTCAAATTCAAAATCAATGTTGAGGTTTTCAAAGTAAGAAATAAATACCTCAATTTCTGGATTAATATCTTCATTTCCTTCTTCCATCTGATTTTGTTTGAAGCTTCAATATTTTTCCCAATGCCCTCCCAACAATCTAATTTCTATTGTGTTGTTGTTTTTGTAGAAATGATGATAGAGATGGGAATGAATCCATATTTGTATGAAAATAATTGGATTGGAAAAAGGATAGCCAAGAAGGAAAGAGATGAAAAATGAAGTGATTGTATCTATATTTATAGAACTGTAATCTGATTTTATGTAATTATTTTGGGGGGAAATCATTTTGGAGGGAAATTGAACTTTATCCTATAAATATTGGTGGGAAAAAGTCAAAAAGGTATTTTGGGGGTAGTAAAATTTTTGGGGGGAAGTAAAATTTTTGGGGCAAAGTAAAAATCAGATTAATTGCCACTTGTGTAAGATTTCCAGGTGTATGAAGTACTCTTAACTGATCTTAATTAACAACTTAATTAATCTTACTTTTCCTTTTGTTTTTCCAACAAATAATATAAAAAAATCAGTAAAGTTGAAATACCCACTTGCTCCAATGATTACACAGGGGTTTCTTAATTCCTGTGCCCATGCATTGGTAGCACCCTTTTCAGAACAGAGGAAGTATGAGATATGTTTACTCGCTCAATCTTTCGTGGTAGAACCTTTTATGTATAGGTTTTAGATTGCAAGTGATTTGTAGGAGTATTCAGTTAGAATATGGAGTATCACGGAGTGACATAATTCGTTGTAGTACTCAAATGATTTTTAATAGGTATACTTTGGTATTGGAATTTCTTAATATAATGGATGAATTGATAGATCCTTAATAAGAATAAAAGCTTACTTTTAGGACTTAATTTCATTATGAGCATGTCAGAAAATTTAAATTTATTTAATACTGGGTTTAAGAGTATGTTGAATTATTTATTTAATTTTGAGTTTAGGATTTATTATATAATGTATTTTGGAAAAATATCAATATAAATTTTTAGAAATAGCGATTTCATTTGAGACTCTAGAATTTGCTGAAATTTAATACTTGGCAAACAAAAAATAATTATTTTTGAACTTGAGTTGATTCCATCATTATTGTAAATGTAGTTAAAGTTAAAGAATTTGAGACTGACATTCCAAATCTTTTGATTCTCAAATTTTTCATTTATAATTTCATAATTAAAATCCACAATTTAAACCTATTTGATTCCTAAGGAGAACATCAAATAGGCATATGGAGTAATTTAGAAGGTGAAGAAGAAGCGATATGTGTGTGAGAGCACATTGAATAAATCATAATTAATTTGTTTAAAAAAATATTTTCTTTTGAATAATATCCGAACAACACAATAGGCAAACATAAAATCAAGATTAGTAGAAATATCTAGAATTCTAGACATGAAATTTGCTAAATAAGATTATCTCAGATAACACGTTGACAAACATTAATAAAATGCATGAACCTTTAATGTGACGAACTTGTTTTTTGTTTGATAAGTGATCAATTACTACATATAGCTCATGGTAGTTACTTATCTTGTCAAGGAGGTATTAAAAATTATCCATTTTGTTAAAGTCCATTAGAAGTATAGTTATGTGGTTTGGTTTAGGACAAGTAGAGAAGAAAGACAAACAATTATTTATGTTCGACTCATTAATAAGGTATACCAGGAATTAGATTGTTCCGACTCATTGGAACTTGACCATGATTTATTAAAAAAGTAAATAAAAATGGTCTCGTTATAACACAATTATATAATGAATGTATGTCAATAGGTATAACCAATGAAGATTAGGAACTTGGTATTACTCCCTCCGTTCTTTTAAGTTTGTCCACATTACTATAACGGGTAGTTTCAAAAGTTTGTCCTATTTAAAATACTTTCCTATTTTGGAAAGTTTTTATCTTTCATCTACTCTCTTTATCCCTCATTTAACCCTCATTTCTCTCTCATAATACCAATACAATCATTAATTCACACCACTATTCTAATAAAATAATACCCACTATCTACAAAGATTTCACCTTTCTTAATTTGTGTAAAATCTTCAAATACAATCATTAATTCACACCACTATTCTAATAAAATAATACCCATTATCTACAAAGATTCTACCTTTTTTAATTTGTGTGAAATCTTTAAATAGGACAATCAAAAAAGAACGGAGATGTGAGCGAACCTAAAATCCACTTAGTAGTTAATGAATACATTACTATTATTTTACCAGTTTAAGCATAACAATGACGATGTTAATAAATTTTTGAGGCCAATTCTCAAGAACATAATGTATAAATAGATGACGCATTTTACTAATTTTCTTTATATTTATGAAATTGTAGCACTATTAGCTTCAATCCTTTCCAAAAGATAGTAAATCTAATCAAGCTAATAGGCTATTTCTATCATTGCGTAAGTCAAAAAAGTGATGTGCATAATTATATCGCAACTTGTAGGAAGCTTCTAGTAGACCTTTATGTTTTTAATGCAACTGTATATATAACTTAGAACGCAATACTCTAGCGTGCTATCGTTTCAGTATGTCCCATTAGGTTTCATCACGTCATAGTTAACATAATCAGTAGTCAACAAAGATAGTAAATTTAACCAAACTAATAGGCTATCACTACAAAAAATTTAGCTTTTTGCGACATTGGATTTAGTGGCATTAAAAAAATGTCACTAATTCATATTTTTAGTGTAATAATTATTAGTTTTTATTTTAAGTTCCACCATAAAGTGATTTAGCGACACTTAATTTGGTCTTTAGTGGCATATGTAATTGTCACTATAGTCTATAGTGGCATTTGTGAGAAATGTCACTAGATCCTATGTCGCTAAAAGCTTTAGTGTGACTTTTTAATATGCCGCTAAAAGCTCTAATAAATGTCACTAAATCCTATATATACACTATAAGAAATTCGAAATAGCGACATTTAAATTAAATGTCGCTAAATATATCCCACTAAAAGCAAATTATGTTGTAGTGTATTTCTATCATTGCGTAGGTCAACAAAGTGATGTGGATAATTATATTATAACTTGTAAGAAGCTTTTAGTAGACCTTTTATGTTTTTAATGCAACTGTATATATAACTTAGAACGCAATACGTCTAGCGTGCTATCGTTTCGGTACGTCCCATTAGATTTCATCACGTCATAGGTAAATAATCAGTAGTTCAGATCATCCTTATCTTCTTCACATATAGAAATTAATAATTATCTCTAACATCATTTTGAAATCACATAAATTGTTGTAATATTTAGAAGGATGGAAAAAAAAACCTCCCTCTAAATTTCTAATATTAGCAAACAATATCCTTGCAATTTTGACTTACTATTGCGTGAGAATATGCTTTTAGTGCAGGTAGGAGGTTGTTTGATGAAAAGATAACCCATCTTTGCACAAATTTGTTTGTAAGAAATATTGGAATTAAAGTGATAAAATAACACAAAGAATTAAGAACGAGGATGATCAAGACTATAATGATCCATGGATAATGTATATATCTACAAGAACGAGGATGATCAAGACTATAATGATCCATGGATAATGTATATATCTACATCATCAGGAGGAAAGATAACGTAAACATCGAACTAATCAGAAGATGATAAATAAGGCTAGCAAAATTGAACAACAACCAACTACAATTAAAAGGTATGACAAAACTTAATAGGCTATAATTTCTCCGGAATATGTAAACTTCTTGATATTCCTTTGAGATATTAGATTCAAGTCCTCTTTTCCCTTTATTTAATAATCATCTTTAATATTACTGTGTCACTTATTTTTTGTCACTTATTTTTTGTCACTTATTTATTAACTTTATTTATTTTTTATTTTTGATAAATCCTTTAATGACAATTTATATGCAATAAATTTCAATAATACACAACAAAGGTATGGATATGTAACGTATTTTAATATTTCATAATATTTTCTATATTTATATTTAAACCAATGAAAATTAATTGAACCGATGGTTGAACTGTTCAACGCGAGAGCTGAACCACTTAAAATTGTAGAAACCGCCTGAAACCATAGTTTTGCTCATGTGGTCTGAATTAAGTCCCAGATAATCGAATGAAACCAAAACCGAAATCGACCCAAATTGGACCGGCAATCTTGATGAGTGCAATTATTTGCGCTTATCCGTATCATTTTTATGCTCCTTATACGTAGTTTTAGTGGGATTTAGGAATGTTATTAGTGATTTGTTGCAATTTTTGTCTCATGAGCTTAATTTTGTATTTTATGTAATATATGAGGCAAAATTGGAGTTTTTGTTAGGTCCCGGGGTGATAAGAGGGTGAAGGCTTGGAGAAATAACTTAAGACCCCTGAGATATGTGAAGAGATCGTTGCTCGTTCGAAGGTGTTTGACAATGTAGATGGGCAAAAGAGAAAAGAATGGAAAAGTGCTTAAAAGACAAGAGTTTGGAAGTGAAATTTGATACGTGCTTACTCTTTTGGCCATAACTTTTGATAGAGAGATCACATTGATGCAAGGTTTGCGGCATTGGAAAGTAGACTTCAATAGCTTTCCAACGGTATATCATATGTCCAACGGTATATTATATTATATGTCCATATTATATGTTCATACCCTTAATTGATGAGGTTTTTATGAAATTATGATTCTTTAACAAAATCTCAATTTGTTAGGGTTGCGTTTGGGAACGTCCATTTCATTTCGAATTGTAGATTTCAATTATAGATTCATCAATTAAGAATTTGAGAATGACAAGGTTTGAGAAGCCATTCTCAAATGCTCATTTTTGACCATTTTTATAACAATAGTGGATTTGACTCAAATCCAAATTTGAATATTCTTTATTTGCCAAACAATAGATTTGAGTCAAATACATATTTTCAAATGAAATGATGATTCCCAAACGTAGTGAGGAATTGTGTACGTAAATTATTTATTTTAAGTTATCAGAACTTATGATTCTTTAGTAAAATTTCAATTTGCTAATGTTATTGATTTTAATTTTCATATATAGAAAAGAAAAAATTAAATTCCTGATGATTGTCGAAAATATTCTAATTTAATGATTATTTATTTTTTAATTCATGATTTACTTTGGTGATGAAATTTTTGTATCTATGTAGATATGCATACTTTGTTTTATGTATTTGTTAAAAGTTTTCCGTCAAAATGCATTTTTGACGGTTTTTCTTTTGAATTTTTGGAGCCACTATATATAGTGGCGGTTACTATTACTATTTTTCTGTCTTAGACCAACTTTATTTCAGTTTTCTTTTAGTTTTCTTTTAACTTTCTTGCACTTTCATTATTGTAATTTCAATTTCGG
This sequence comes from Amaranthus cruentus, assembly GCA_019425755.1. Classification (NCBI taxonomy): domain Eukaryota; kingdom Viridiplantae; phylum Streptophyta; class Magnoliopsida; order Caryophyllales; family Amaranthaceae; genus Amaranthus; species Amaranthus cruentus. Next base: position 7,774,053 of record CM033458.1, on the reverse strand, counting down.
CACCGTACTTTGGATTCCCGAAACTTTCTTTGAAGAATTTATTACAGCATTTGGATTTCTTATATCTAGTTTATGTTATCTTCTAGATTTGTAAGTTTTCTTGCGTTATCATTTTGTTCTTCGTTTTTGTTCATCAATTGTTATAAGTTTTCCATAGATATGAATCGTGAGTAGTTTTCTTATCTAGGGTTAGGGTAAAATCCCTAATTTGAAGCATAGATTGATATTTTATTGATTGATTGTGTGTGTTTTGAGCCTAGGATTGAGCCTATGCTTAATGAATTTTGATTTAAATATCTTTATTAACCTTTTCAATAAAACGGAAGTTTGAGATTATGATTAATTTAGAATTGAGATATACTTAAGTTAAATTCCTTCTAGTATTAACCAATAGAACGGAAGTTTGAGGATTAATACTAGTTGGCCTTAAATCGATATTATTCAATAGAGCGAAAGCTTGAGATTAATTAGATCACGTTCGATTAGGTTAATGGCTCAATTCCATACAATCATGAGAGTGATTGAATTCCATGTTAGAATTAGGTGATGTCCGACGCCCTAGTGTTTGTCATATCTTGTCTTAATACCATTTTTATACTTGTTTTAGTTTCTTGCACCCTAGGATTAAATACAAAAACCTATATTATTTGTTTAACCCTTGTCTTGTTTATCATAAAACATACAATCTAGAATTATATAGCCTCCTTGTGTTCGACCCACACTACGCGTACACCGTGCGCTTGCGGTTAATTAAAATTTGCTCATCAAATCATCTCTAAATGAACGTAACTAATTTGATTAAAGTAACAGAGTGGGAGAAATGCATATTAAAACAAACCTTATACAAAGTACCAATTGTGCGGAAATTTTATTACACGTATAGAACAAAATAGGATAAGGCTTTAACTTAAATTTAGACGACTATCTGGCCAGTGCAATTCATGGTAATATCCCGCGTTTTAAACCAGAATTGTTTGATGTTTCAACTTTAGCTTTGAGTGCTGGTCATATTCCCACTTATACAAAGCGAAATATTTTCAGTCCAATCATCCCTGCAGATGATGTGGATATTTCAGTAAACATCACATAAGTAGAGAAGAAAAAAAATTCGAAAAAAATTGAGAAAAAAATTCAAACAATTTTGAAAAGTACCCTCTTTAATGGTACAGGGCATGCTTCTATGTTCCAAATCTCTTTCGCATATTGAGAAATTGTCCTGTCACTGCTGAATTTTCCACTCCCAGCAGTGCTTAGTATAGACATCTTGAGCCATTTTTTCTTATCCCTGCCAACAACACTAATGTCTTAGTACAGTCAAGTACCAGAGAAAACACGAGAAAAATGGAAGGTAGCGAGCTCATAGGCAGGCAGCGTAGGGTGCCTTAACGGAGTCTATAAAAGATTCCTTGTCTGACTGTCTAGGTATTTATCAACTTATCATTTGAACAAGGCTATCAGGAATTTTTCGAAGCAAGTTTCTTGAGGGTCTTTGTGGGTTAATGGTATTTTAGGTGGGTAAATTATGAGGCTAATGGCAATAAACTTGAATGTAAAGTTGCAAGAGTTTCCATTACAATGTCATGGTAATGCAGTTGTATTCCCCAAGTTCGTGTTTTTCAGAAATTTCCGAACCACTTGACGTCATAATGGTTAAAAAATTTCATACTTTGAGGTGGAGTCGCAAACATTGTGGTGAAATACCTTATAAACTTCAGAACAAATTACCACATAGAATGAGCCACAAATTAGATTGGTGATAAGGTTACGAACATGATTGCCTTGGCACTTGGAAGGAGAGCATTTGAAAAAAGTGAAATTAGAGGACCCATTTCACATACTAAAAGAATCATGATGTAATCAATATTGTAATGTTAAAAATAATGAATTTATAAAAAACAAATCTTACTTGTATACTTCATCAACTTTAGCTTGAGCATCCATGTAACTTGGAAAGTCATGACCAACAAGGAAATAGTCTCCTCGGCCATATCCAGTATTGCCTTCAAGAGATTCAAGGAGTGGATTGTAATCATAAGTTCCAAAAGCCCCTGATCTTATGAATTGTTTAGCCTCTTCAAAACGGGGGTCTGGTTTAAACTGCACCATCAAACATAGTTTCATTGTCAAAAACTACATAAAAAACATGGGTGCTACTGTGCTAGTCAAATAAGAAGAATATCTCCAATTTCGACAACAAATAATAATTATTAAAAGTTACTTCCTCTAGAAGTCTTGTTTAGTGGATGAATATGTAACAAATACTCTACCCCTATCAACAATATCCATTCTCGATAGAGCCAACGAATCATAGTTATTTGGTTTCAAATTATATTATACTCTAGTATAATTAGCTCGTGAAATCATGTGCAAATTTATGTTAGATGATGTTTGCTTTCAAAGGACAATCGGAAACAACCTTTTTGTTTTAACAAGGGTAAGGTAGCGCGCATCCGCCCCCATCCCCTGCCTACGTGGATGGCATAGCACTAGGATAATGGAATATTGTTATATATCTATCAGGAGCTTGTCATTTGCCAGATATTGCATTTGGAATTAAGGCCATAGCTTACACATAAATACCAATTACAAAAGCAAATTTCCAGTAAAAAGTTGAAACATGTTAGTTAAATACCAGGCCATTCTCTCTATCCTTGCGAAGCTTTGGAACTTCAGCTGCTGTTGCTCCAAAAAGAAAGAAATTATCTGCTCCAATCTCTTCTCTGATTTCAACGTTAGCTCCATCCAGTGTTCCTATTATGAGACATCCATTGAGGGAAAATTTCATGTTGCTTGTTCCACTGGCTTCCATGCCAGCCGTGCTAATATGCTGTGATAGCTCACTTCCAGGAATAAGCACCTCTGCCACAGAAACATTGTAGTTTGGAACAAAAACTACCTGAAGAACATATCGATATACTATATCAGACAAAACATATAATCAATAATGATTGCCAAAAAGATATAATCAATAAAGAGATAACAGAGGAAAATAATTCCAAGAATACACGTCATATTAAGTACTTTATCCTACATTTCTCCACGTATCTTTACTCTTCACACAGAGTATGCTACGGTGTAGAATTATGGAGTATGAAATTGTGTTTTGGGAACATGTCCGGCTACAGAAAATTCCTATTAAGTCTAGAATTACTGAAATTGCTTTAGCAGAAGATCAACCGACAAAGTAATTGAAACAAAAAGAATCAAAGATGCTTCAACAGCAATAATGCATTAAAATGAGTTTACAGAGACAAAATATATCTGTTCATTACCTTAAGATAACTGTTGACCTCTGGATCAGTGTTGACAACAGCTCCCACATCATTTACCAATTTCACTATTCTTATAGCATTTGTATAAGTCGCAAAGGCTTTTCCACCAATCATGATGGTCCTAGGTGTTGTCTTAGCACGGTCTTCAGGGCTCATCTCCTGTTATGGAAAACTTTAGTAAGAATACTTTTGATCAAGCATTGGCTAGTCACTAAAACCTCATTAAATATGCAACTATCCTGTTCTTCATTGATGACATGTCCGCAAACTGTAACCGCGTCGCCGTATCGTAAAGGTTATTGAGTTTAAATATAGGCCACATTGTCTACTAAATCATCTGCATTGACTGCAAAATCCATTTTGCGACCGTGACTGAAACATATTTTTGCACTATTGTACATGGTTTGGTTTGTTTTCACACTAGATAGTGCCCGTGCGATACACGGTTTATTAAGATGTTTTGACATATTTGTATAAACTACAAATTAAAATTTTAAAAAATAAATTTTACATTATAGGAGTAGTTTTTTTTATTTTACTCTGAACAGTTATATACATTACGTATATTGTATAAATATTTTGCATTGTGTGCCCAGGTGATTGTGAAAATTTAGTTCAAGAAAAATAATCACAACAAAAAGAATATTATGTTTTAACCATCTCAAAATATCCAATACATTAAATAATACTCATTCAATAGATAAATTGAAGATTTTATAAATAATTGAAAGAAATGAAATAAAATATATGATTCTCTAATCTAATACATTAAATAATGTGACGTAGAAAGTAAAAAAGAATAAATAAATTGTAGTAAAGTAAAAGATATAAAGTAAGTCATAGTAACAATGACATTATCATTGAATTTTAGAGAGAAAACTTTTATTGAGAAAGTGACACATAAGCAATTTCTTAAGATGATGATGTCGGCAGTGTTTTGTTTTAGTAATAAGTATAAGTATAGATGTGCAGTCTACGACTCAACTTTAGAGGTTGGCAAAGTGGTGAGAAGAAAAATATACCACACTAAGACCCTCCGATTTGGAATGGAGAGAGAAGAGAAGCTTTACCTTTAACTTTTTGTACCGGTAAACAGCTCCCAGGATATTTAATAGCTGTCTTTTGTATTCATGAATTCTCTTGATTTGTATATCAAAAAGGCTATTGGGGTCTATGCTTACACCCGTTACTTCAAGTATGTATTTTGCTAAGCGTTGTTTATTTGCCATTTTCGCAGAGGCCCACTCAGATTGGAGGTCCTCATTATCAGCAAACTGTTGTCCAAAATAAGAAGTTCAGAATCAAATAGTGAAGTTAAAGAGTCTCTTACATAATTTTAAGTAGTACTTACTTTACGCAGATTAACAAGGACATCAAGATTGGTAACCCACTCATCAGTTCTTAACCATTTTGTGATTATATTACTGAGCTCTGGATTGCAAAAGCGAAGCCATCGACGAGGAGTAATACCGTTTGTCTTATTTTGGAACTTGGTAGGCCATATAGAGACATAGTTTGCAAACAAGTCTTCTTTTAAGATGTCGCTGTGTAACTGTGCAACACCATTCACCTGTAGAACATCAGCAGTAACAGGTGAAGTCTATTCATCCAACCATATTGATTTAAATTCTATTTTGCTGCTGATTTTCACAAGTTGACTATAATATTCCCTACCGTATGAGAAGACACCACACAAAGATTTGCCATGCGTACTACTGGTTTTTGGGGATTATTATCCAAGATGCACATAGAGTTAACTTTGTCCTCAAGATCAGGCCTCGTTGAACGTACTATCTCCACAAACTGAAACAATACATTTAAGCCTTTAGGAAAACCCCCAAAAAACCCACGCAGGTATCTTATAATTCAACTCCAAATTACCTTTTTGTTAAGAAACATGTTAGAATTATACTTGGTCTATGTAACATATGTCATTATTAAAACAGGCTTTCATAATTGGTTCCCTTTTTATACCATTCAGTAATATAAATCAATACAATATTATAAAATAAGTCTGTAGTGTACTCCTTAGCGTAAAAGCATAAAAATCAGACATGCATAGGCTAATTTGCAGAAGACATAGTCGCACTTTACAATATACAAGTAGACCGAAAGTAAAAACATGAGAACTCACCCGCTTGTCAATTTCAGTTATAATCTCCATATGACGCGGAAGAAGCTTCCACATTACAGATTGTGACCACTTTTCCAGAGCTTCAGGAAGAACAGTGTGGTTTGTGTACGCAATAGCCCTGTTTCAGTCAGCTTTGGTGCCATTAAAGATCAGTGCAAACATATGGAAGCACAGGATTAAAAGAAAAAAAAAAACTGCACATCACCTTGTTGTCACATCCCAAGCTTCGTCCCAGCCAAGCCCTTCATTATCCATAAGCAAACGCATAAGTTCTGGAATGGCAAGTGTAGGATGGGTATCATTAAGCTGCACAGCCACTTTGCTGGGAAATTCAGACCATTGTCGCGGGACGTTTCCATCTTTCCTTTCTTTAAATCTGAAAATGATGTCCTGTATTTGTAGATAAGAGGTCAAACATACAAAACGATACATAAAAACTAATTTAGAAATATTCGTCTTATATGGTACACGGTTGAAGACAGAAATCAAACAGTTAGAATGACATGGGTTTACAAGTTTCCACAATATAGTCGACTGACAACAAAGTTCCTATCACCTGATGAAACTTGAATTATTAGCTTTACACTAACTGCTCTACCAGAGGCACAAAAGCTAAGACTATGTAATTGAAGTAAGGAATTCTGCTATGAAACATAACCAGACAAACATCATCTCAAAAGCATGGATTTATTACTTATTTCAAATCTTTCAAATATATTCCATATCCCATGTAACCATCTAATGCTTCTTTTAGAAAATAGCATTTAAGTAAACATCTATATCATATCAGCTGATACAGTCTCAAGAAACAAAACAGTGCATCACACGCTTACAAGTTCCCAGCCTTACATAGCTCAATTATGTCCCATCAGGATTCCCAGACACAAGTTTTTCAATGCAAGGTCAAAAATCATGTAGAACAATAGAATTGAGGATTAGAAAGTGCACCACCATTGATAAGAAACTGAGGGTACCTGAAGTGAAGCACTACATAAAAAGAATTGCTGCTTCAGACGCAACAGCTTCCCGTTTTCAGTAGTATCTCCTGGATACAGAACAGCACAAATCTGAGAGCGCAAAAAAGAAACATTAAACTTCAAACCACGTGATACTTCGGTACAGCTACAAAAGTTTGCGTAACACTTATCATGAAACTCACCTGCTGAGCTCTCGAATGAAGTTGTAGAGAAGATTCATATTGCCCATCATTAAACTGAAACAGATTAAAATCCTCAGCACAAGCTTTTGCTTCCCAAAGACGAAGACTGATAGTGTTCCGGGTCTTGTAACCAGGGATTGGAACATCATATGCCAGAGCCTGAATAACCTCACCATCGACCCATTCTCGTCTAAAATGTACAAGAGATAGTCCAATGGGGTAAAGGTATAGGTAAGAGGATGTAAGTATGAATTGCTCACAAGATGATGTGATTCGACATAAAGGTTTGGTCAGTCGATGTGAATGGACTTTAAAAAAAATTTTAGCCAATAGCTTTTCATTCAAAAACTCCACACCATTGGCCCACCAAACACTTGCAAAAAGGAAATCAAAAGGGCATTGACATCTTAGAGACACTTACGATCCATCAGGATTGATCTGAACATGACCAAAAAATCTGACAGGAAATACAACATCATGCCTGACAATCTCCCAAGGGCTGAATTTCTGCAAACAAAAGAGAATATCAAAAGATAAGACCTGCCATTTTAAGTTCATAATATCTGTCCATGAAAAAGAAAAAGATTCATAACACTGGAACCTCAAGCCAATCTTCAGGCAGCTCTGTCTGACCATCTTTGGTAATTCGCTGCTTGAAAAGGCCGTATCTATATCTTAAACCATATCCCCAAGCAGGAAGATTCAAGGTAGCCATAGAATCCAAAAAGCAGGAAGCAAGCCTCCCAAGGCCACCATTTCCTAGTGCTGCATCTTTTTCCTACAAGCGACACATTGCAATAATTAAGTATGGAGATTGAGAATTTGAGATTGGTATAGAAGTACAAAACTGAAACTTAAAAATTAGACCAGAACAACTTCTTTCCGGTGAGACAGAGAGATGAGGTATCATATTTATAAACTTGCCTAGAATATGTGAAAGCAGCGTAAGAGATAAATCGCAGATTTGACAAATTTAACAGTAAAATTAGCAATGTAATGGATCCTTGCAACTCTCTGAAGAGACTAACATCTTTTCGTTTAACAGTACCTGCTCAACAATTTCCTCAAGCTGATGGCCAAGTTTATTCAAAGCATCTGCATAAGCATCTTGGATGTTCAAGTTTCCAATAGCATTTGTTAACGCTCGTCCTTGCAAGTATTCCATGGATAAATAGTATGTCTGCTTAGGATCAGACTTGTGAAAATGAAGATAGGTCTCATTCCATTGCTGCAAAGAATAATTTTAGTATACAGAGCCTCATCAGCCAATATAGTATATATATACGACTATAAGCAATGCTACCAAAGGGCTAAAATAAGTGCATTTTTTTTTCAAAGCCTTGCCAACAACTTTAAACAAAACTTCTACATATTACTATACATCTATGAACAGATTAACTAAATAGGGTACAATATATTATTGTTGAAATAAATCTGCACTTTCCTCTGTAAGTGATCATCACATATTTACTACAGGAATCAAGGTCCCTTAAACAAGACTTTCTCTTATGATGGGCAACAAGTAGAGGTTATGCAAATGTAATCTACCATAAAATTTCAACAGGAAGTTCCATTTCAATTTAGAATTAGAAAATAGGTTCTAGAAATCTAGAAAGCCAACATAATGTGTCCCCCTTGGTGTAAAGCGAAAAGGAAGATTTAATAAAATTTGTGATTCTTGACATTGAGCTATTACGTCACAGAATATGACAAGGGGAAAGTTTCCAAGAAATATGATTCAAGACACTATTACATTACTATGCATCAAGCCTTTCAATAATTTCGAATAGTTGTGCTCTCCTGTAATTTTTTCTTAAAGATGAAAATATGGAACAAAAAACATTTCAGAAACAAAGCCAGCTAGTTAGTCATTTCATTTTATATTAAGGAATGGAAACCTGAATGAGACGATCCCGAGCACTCTCAGCAGTGGCATAGAATGCCTGCTCTGGCTCAAACTTCAAAGGAGAAAAATGAGGGCTGAACTGCGCATGGTAGTTAATGTTGGATGCGATTTTACTTGGTTCCTCAGACAGAGGATGTGCTTCAGCTGGAATATCTGATGGAATTTCATGCTTTGACACTCCATTGGCTTTCCCCATCCCCATTAGCAGCAATTGAACCTCCTACAATCATTTAAAAAAAATTATCACACAATCCCAAATTATAAAGAGAATATTGAATGATGTATGATACCCAAATATAAAGATCAAAGGGATTATCATCATACAGCATCAAATGACAAGAAAGGTCTAAAAATCATTAAATGACAAGGAAAGGTCTGAAATATCCCAGCAAGTAACGCATGAATTAGCTAAATTGATATTACTGTTCCCCCAAAAAGGTCCATCACCGTTCCTATTTTCTCTAGTCTTTCGGGCTTCAGCCACCAAAAAATTGCCCTTTCCACCTATTATATGCTATTATTATACCCCCTATGTCCCTTTGTATTTAGTATTTACCGTAATAACTCGGAAATCTAAGTGAGAGCTTTATGTATTTGTTGTAACTAATTCACGGAAAAAAGGGATTATCAGTTTAATGTAGTCCTTTCCATCTATGATAATATTAATATCAATTCTGAAGTAAACCTTTTTGCCTATGATATTATTGGTATCACTTATTAACAAATAGTTCCCTAAATTTCAAGTTTAAATAAACAAATTGTCACGCATATTGGTAGTTGCAAGATTGGGAGCATCAAAGAAAAGATTCATTTGTTTGGTCAATCTTAAATTAATCCAAAAGCTCACTTCAGATATTACAAATTTGCATAATTTATTCAAAAGATGGTCCCTCCTAATACTACCCTTTTACTCCCTCCAAATCATTTTAGATGTCCCATTTGGGTTTTCACGGTTATTAAGGATGGTGTGGGGTCCATTAAAAAGGTGGTAGTTGGGTATTTTAATTGATTAAATTAATTGTAAAGGTAATAGTTGGGTATTGGGAGTAGTAAAAGTGGGGTATTTAGGTAAAAATAAGATAGACAAAAAAGGAAATGAGACAATTGATATGAATTTGCCAAATAAAGAAATGGGACAACTAAAAAGATTCGGAAAGAGTATTTTGTAAAGAATCTATCTTTTCTCCCTCTTACTCATCGGATTCAACTCAAAAAAGTTTGGACAAACATGGAGTAGTAAATAACTTATTTAATCTTTGCATTATTCTCCTTCATTTTTTTTTTCTTTTTACCATTTTTGAAAAGAAAAATAGATAAAAAGTCCAATTATATCAACCTGAAATTTAGAACGCATATAAAAGTTATAGCCAATCTAAACTAAGCATTATTCTGCTACATTTATTTTTTCAAAATTTGTAATGAAACAAAAAAATCAATAAAAGCACCGAATTAGATTACACTAAATACAATTGCAATTAAAAATCAACAAAGTTCATGATATATGTGGCCGGTTATCATAAGATGAACGATTTAATCTTCTTATTATAGAAGTTACTGTAAAACCTTCATAAATTAATAGACATAAAATCAACAATACGAGCTAGCAAGCTAAAATGAATCAAGTTATCAAACAATTAACAGAAAAAACACATACTCTTCCACTGAGTTTCCAGCACTAGATTGAAGCCTGAAACACACAAAAACCAGAAGTATATATTATCAAAATGAAATTACAGAAAAATAATGCAATTCGCAAAGATATTTCGATTAATCATAGAGAATGGTAGAAAAAGATTATACAAGAGACAATCGCGAAATTGACAGCAAACAATGAAGATGAAAATGTCGCCTAAATCGATTGATTCAAAGTTCAAAGCATTTTCGTTCGTTCAATTCACGAGAAGATCAGAGTCAGAAATATGGAGATTGGTGAAGGAGGTTGGGATTGATATTAATTTAATAATATCGTTTTTGAGAGGATGGACACGTGGAGGGTGCAAAATAGCGGTTAACGATATTTTATATGAATAAATAATTTATCATTTAAATATATAATAATATTTTGTGATTTTGCTGAAAGAGGAAAAGAAAAGAAAAGAAAAAGATTTGAAATTGAAGTATTCGTCTTTTTCCTTCAACTTGGGAGAATGGAAGTATTGGAAGGAAAATCATGTGAGATATTTTCTCTAAAGTGAAGAAAAGATAAAAACGATGGGACTATTAATGAAAATATACGTCTTTCCTCTTCAAATGTTCTTTTTATTTACTTTTTGCACAGTTTTCAAAGTAAATTAAACCTTAATATCTATATGCATCATAAACATTTGTTTTGTTTGGTTTCATCTTGTTGTGGTTGTGTTGGTACACTAGTGGAAAAAATCTCATAGGCTGCGGTTTTTAGGCCACTAAAGGCTGTGGTTTTGGGCCGCAAGATTTAGCGGTGATAGCATTTAAACAATGATTGCGTTAAAACGCAGGTCCCAAACTGCAGCCAACGTGATGTTTTTCTGCGGACAGGTCCCAAACTGCACCAATTTTAATTTTTTTTTGTTTTATTGATATTTGTATATATTATCATAATTATATAATATATATAATATATACAAATATATATACATAAACTTAACGTACACCACTACGAAACATAAGCTACCAACATAAATTAGAAATATACACGGCAACTTTGTCTTTCACTTCGCGTATTTCCGTTTCCGTCAATTCGCGTGTTTCCCTTGGAGTGTCGTATATAATCTACGTATTAAAAGAAATAATTATTAAAAAGTTAGTACATATATATTATAGATTTTCTAATAAATATTTATAATATTATAATTTAAAAACATAATAAATACTTACGGAATCAATACTTTGTACCCCGAGTTTCTTCACGGCTTCTATGATATCATCCATAAATTTAAGCACGTAGTAGCCGCAGTAAATGCTATTTTTTGTTGAAAACACTATTAAAAATCATTTTAAATTTAATATTTAGGCAAATAAAAACGTTCAAAACGTTAAAAACGCAACTTCACACTTCATTTCAAGCATATGACAATTATTTTCGATTCTAACAACTTCAACACAATAATATATACCAAATAGTGTTGTGTGCCAAGTTTCGTACATAACAAACCAAGTTTAAGCTATTTTACGCGCAAAAGTGACAAAAATCGTTCAAAACCGTTAAAAACGCAACTTAATACTTAATTTCAAGCATATGAGATTTATTTTCGATTCTAACAACTTCAACACAATAATATATACCAAATAGTGCTGTGTGCCAAATTTCGCGAATAACAAACCAAGTTTAAACTATTTTGCGCACGAAAGTGAAAAAAACGCTTCAAAACACTTAAAAACGCAACTTAACACTTAATTTCAAGCATATGACAGTTATTTTCGATTCTAACAACTTCAACACAATAATATATACCAAATAGTATTGTGTGCCAAGTTTCGTGCATAACAAACCAAGTTTAAGCTATTTTACGCGCGAAAGTGACAAAAATCGTTCAAAACCGTTAAAAACGCAACTTAATACTTAATTTCAAGCATATGACAATTATTTTCGATTCTAACAACTTCAACACAATAATATATACCAAATAGTGTTGTGTGCCAAGTTTCGTGCATAGTCCGAGCCTTAAATTACGAACTTCGTCCCCAAAAATCTTGTGCAACCTATCAATACTCTTCCACTTTGGAGAATCGGATGGATGTGTGAGCAAGTGATCTTTCTTCACCCTATCTGCATGCCACCTCAAATTTGACGCATCTTTCTTTATAGAAAAAAAACGCTTGAATCTAGGTATTATTGGAATATACCACAATACCTTAGCCGGGGGCTCTTTAGCATCCCGAGCCCCTTTACGCTTGTAACGCGATAACCCACACCTAGGACACTCTTCTAAGATCTCGTTTTCATTCCGATACAATACACAATCATTCGGACACGCATGAATCTTCTGGTACTCTAACCCGAAAGGACACATTAGTTTTTTGGCATAGTATGTCGACTTTGGAAGTTCATTTCCCTCAGGAAGCATCTCACCTAACGCTTCTAATAACATTGTGAAACTAGTGTCACTCCAATTGAATTTTGACTTAATGTTGAAAATTGTCAAAACTGCTGTAAGTTTGGTAAACTTTGTACATCCAGGATACAAAGGCTTTTGAGAAGCCTCTGTCAACAAGTTAAATACACAAGGACGTTTTCCTAACTCATCCTCGACTCCCTCTATCATCTCATCAACACGATCCACATCCTCATCGACATTCTCTTCATCAACACGATCCACTACATCCTCATTGACATCGGCCACATTATTGACATCCTCAACAACACTCTTTTCCTTGTAAACTCCCTCCTCACCATGCCAAACTCAAACATGATATTGAGGTCTAAACCCACGTCGAAGTATGTGCTCCCTAAGGATATAAACACTATCTACCTTTGATACATTGCCACAATTGACACATGGGCAATAAAAACCAACTCCCCCCGTCCTAACTTGATGTTCAACCGCAACACTACAAAATTCTAATACGCCATCAATAAATTCTGACGATTCAATGCTTCCACACATCCAAGAACGATCTTTTGTCATCCTAAGTGTGATTATTTAATTCAAAACAAAATTAATAACAACTTTTTAACATATTTACTTTAATCTAATTAACCATAAAACTAAGTATTCATAATTTATAACTTGTTCAAAAAATATGTATTCTTTAAATTGTTCAAGTATTCATAATTTATAACTTGTTCAAAAAATATGTATTCTTTAAATTGTTCAAGTTAATTTATAACTTGTTCAAAAAATATGTATTCTTTAAATTGTTCAAAAAATATATACTTTATCCTAATTAAACAAAAAATACATATAAATCAAAATAATTAATAAAAATAATTAATCAACAATAATTAAACTAATTAACATCAACCAACTCATTCATTTAACCATAAACAACCCTAATTAAACCTATTTACATACTATAAAAAAAATTATGAAATTTTAAACTTAAAAACCCCTACTACATACACATTCATAAATAAAATGAAGAAAATTAAAAATATAACAAAACATATGATATATATATATATATATATATATATATATATATATATATATATATATATATATATATATATATATATATATATATATATATATATATATATGATAAATTTAAAACTTAAAAACAACAACATACACATTCATAAATTTTGATAAATTTAAACCTAATTTACAAAATCAAAAATGAAAACGATACCTTGAATTTTTCGTGGGTTTGAGAGCTTGAAGAAGACAATAATGGTAGGTTGTGTATAACCTATGCAATGAAAAATAAAATAAAATTAGTATAAAAAAACTAAGCCCTAAAACAAAACTAATGAAACTTGAACAACAATGGGTAAAATTATACCTTGAAAAAGAGCAAGAACCAAGCCCAAATTTTGTGGGTTTTTTGTGGGTAGAAGAGCAATAACAATGAGTTTATTTTCGTGGGTAAATAAAGATGATGAAGAGCAATGACGTATGAATTTTGTGGGTTTTTTTCGTGAATTTGTGAGGAAGAACAAGCTAAGAGCAATTTTCGTGGGTAAAGCTGCTGTGTTGTTTGTGGAAGAAGAAGACGAAGGGTTGGAATAAATACGTAGTAAGGCGGAAATTTTAATTTTATGAATGGGCTATTGGCTGCGGACGTGGATAAAAACCGCAGCCATTGGAATAAAAAAGAGAAATTTTAATTTTATGAATGGGCTATTGGCTGCGGACGTGGATAAAAACCGTAGCCATTGTTGAAAAGTTGCATATTGGCTGCGGGCGTGGATAAAAACCGCAGCCATTGATCCTTTTTTTTTATTCTAAATTTTGTTGCTCCTATTAGCTACGTATATCAATTAACCGCAGCCAATAACTTTTTTTCCACTAGTGGTATTTGTGTTGGGTTGGGTATAAGGTCGACAAGGGATTTGGGATTTTTATGGGCTTAAGTGAGATTATTCTTTTTGAGAGTTAAGGAGATTAAGATAGGAAGCCTCTTTCTTTATGGGGAGCCATAAGGAAAGTTGTGTTCATGTCTTAAGAGGTAATGATGCAACTGATGGTGCTATCCCAGTTCATCATTGGAGTATGTTAATTAGCTATGCATTCTATTTTCTGTGCTTTGATCCGCTTTTATCCAGGGTTACTGAAGACCCTATCGCTACCCATGTTCTCTATGTTATTCTTTTTTTTGTACAATCTTAGCACCATGTTTATATTGTATCATTATTTTGTTTTGCTAAGTTTGTACATGTTATTTATTGGAAAAAATAGGAAAACATGCTTGATAAGAGAAAAGCCCAGCTAGGTTGAAAGCCCGAAAGGACGACCTAGGCAAAAAAGCGGCATGATTGGGTGAGCAAGTGAGACTTGGAAAAACTAATGAGTGGCTAGGACGAAAACCCAAAAATGAGATTTTTGCATCTCATTTGTTCTTGGAGTCGACGACATAAGAAGTGGGAGTCATAAGGTAGGTATTTGGGTGGACCACATTGGAGGGATAAGTGTAGTATTTGTTCGTTTTTCAATGTCTCTAGGAGTCATAAGGGGGTTGAAGTGTAGGGTTTTGAGGCACTTAACTCTAGTGCTTTTCATGGTTGTTGTGTTTGTAGTGTGGCAAGTATGGGGGAAAGTGGTTTGGTTTCTTGGATCACTTGCACACTAGGGGTTTAGAGGTGACTAGGAAATGGAGGCATATCACATATGTAGTAGATTAAGTTCGAAGACCGTGTCTTAACCTTAATTTTCAATGTCAATCTTGATTTGCTCGAGGACTAACAAAGGTTAAGCATGGGGGAGTTTGATAAGTGCAATTATTTGCACTTATTTATATCATTTTATACTCCTTAATGATGGTCGTTGTTAGTAATTTCGTGCTTATTTTGAATATTTATGCTACTCTACTCGTTTTAGTTGTTTAAGTTGATTTTGAGTGGTTTTGATTGTTTTAAGCATAATTTTTATGGTTTTAATGTTGATGAGGTTACACTAAGGAAGATTCTAGCTTGGGTGAAGATATACTACAACGAAAATGAGCAAAAGAGTAGAAAAGTGCTTAAAAGACAAAATTATTGAGGTGAAATTTGATACATGCTCACTTTTTGGCTCTAACGTTTGATACAAAAATCCAATTGATTCAACGTTTACGGCATTGGAAACTAGACTTCAAGAGCTTTGCAACGGTATATTATATGTCTGATTCCGACAACCGAACAAGAAATGACGACCGTTTGAAGTTTGCTGAAGCTGTCAGCCATAAACGCCGACTCGGCTTCTTGGGCGTGGAAGTGGCCGCCGAGTCGGCTGCTGCTTCTGTTTTTTTCCGTGCAATCTTTTCCAATTACTTCAATTTTGTATTATTTTCTTTTATCTTTATTTTAATTAATCTCTTAGGGTATATTTAGTGGGTTAATAAGAGAGAATTAGGTTAAATCTCCTTGGGAGGAGCATAAAGAGGGAGACTAAAACCCTCTTCTCCTTCTTCCTTCATCTTTCTCCATTGAACACCATTTTTATTTCTTGTAAGCTTTTAATTTCTTGTCTTTAATTTACTTTCTTTTTAGTAGTTTAATCTTTCTTTATCAATTTTGTATTAGTTTAATCTTTCTTTGTCAAACTTTGATTATTTTCTTAGAAATTGTCATTCATTAAAGTAGTATTGTTCTTCATATTTTTTTGGCTCTTGGATCTTTAATTGTTTGTCTCATAGTTTAATTATTGTTTTTCCTTGCAAATTTCATTATTATCATCTTTTATCATTCTTAGTTTCTTTAGCAGTGGCGAAACTTGAACACAATTTTAAGGGGGGCAAAATTATCAAAAAAAAAAAATTAAATTCTACTAAAATGTAGCTAATCAATACAATCAAAAATCTTAACTTAAATTTCGAATCAATGTAAAGCTCGACACTCTTTTAACACTTTAAAATCCTTTATAATCGCATTGACACTATATGTAGTTATTTGTTTATCAATGTATATTACTAAACTATCAACAAAATAATTTAAAATATAAAACAAATTTTTATTTTTCATCTATGTATGATAAGCTTATTTTTTGATCCTGACGATTTCTCCCAATCACTGTCTTCTTTTTTCGTTTTTCTTCCGTTGTTAAATTCTAACTTCATTCCTAATTTGATACTCTATTATTAATTATAAGATTTTTTATTTTGTTTTCGTTATTTTCTTCCTTTAATTGTGTTGCTTTTATTTATTGGGCTCAAATTATAAAAAAATATAAAATGACGATTATATATTAAAAAAAAATTTCGAAAATCTCGAAGGGGCGGAGCCCCTACCCGCCCCTAACTAAGTGGCGCCATTGCTTTATAGGGTTTTTATTTATTGTTTTTACCATGATTAGTGAGTAGATCCATTTTCTAGGGTTAGAGTTTTGAACCTATTAGTTGAGTATGATTTGATTCTTGGATGTGTCTATGAAACTAAGGATTAAAGTGGTTAAATTGTGCTAATTAACCCTAAATTAAATATGCTTTGTCGGATTAGTCAATAGAACTAGCGTGTGAGATTGGGATTGACTTTGATTTAGGGTAAATTTTAGTTAAATTCTTATTAATTCGTTCAATAAAACTAGCGTGTGAGAATCAAATTAATAGGATCTAAATCTAATAGTTTATCAACAGAGAGAGAGTTTGAGATTAACAAGATTATGTTTAACCACGAATTTAATCCAACTTTTCATAGACACTAATTAAATCATATAAGATTTTAAGGGATTCCCGACACCCTAGATGCTTTCATCATATAGCTTAACCCCATATTTCTTATTGCATTTTTAGCTTGTTAGATTACAACCAAACACATTTTTCTCTTCAAGCAATATTTTCAGTAGAGGTTAGCAAGTTTCTTTTCCTAGCTTCCTTGTGTTCGACCCGTGACTACACGTACACCGTGCACTTGCGGTTAAATAAAATTTGCTCATCATTTTTTTATACAAAAATCAGCCGGTTTCCTGAAAGACTGTTCTCTGAGAGACGTCTCTTAGATATTACAAAATAATACTATGAATACAAATTATAATTTGAAGAAATTTGTATTTTCTCTTTGTTGATGACTAAAAATAAAACTTACACAATTACACCAAAATGACTTGAAGATACTTTAGTAACAAAGAACATTACCTGGAAACTTGATATTTGTTGTCAGCGTCTACTCACTTTCCTTTTGTGATATTCCCCCCTCCTAAAGGTACTTGGGTTTGAATTAAAAAATTCACAACGAGATACAAACAACACAATAAACGGTAAACCCTTAGTAGTTATTAGACTTATTACTTAGGTATACACTTAATAACATAGTGTTTGAATGACTTATAAGCTTTGAAAGATTAACAAAGAGTTTATTAACTCTTTTTGAAAAAACACATGCATGAGGGAAAGTAAGGATAAGAAAGAATTCAGATTTATATGTGTGAATTTGACATCCTTCCCCCTATTTATATTAGTCATAGTATATATACCAAAGGGTCATGGATTACTAATTATCATTGCTGATCAAGCTTAATGATCAATCATCAATACCATATTTATTTATGATATTCATAAACATTATTCCAACCCATTAAACCATTAAAACAACAGAATTAACATGAAACAAAAAAAAGGAATCCAATTCTCTTAGTTGAAATTCAAATACTATACTTCACACTATCGAAAATCATGATTAAAATTTAAAAAAAAAAACATTATAAATCCAAAAACAAAATCAAACCCTAACTCGTAAACCATAACAAAAAAATCAAGAAATAAATTACTTAATCAATAAATAAGTACCTTAGCTAATATCAAATGGGATAATGAAGTGAAAGTTTACTTTGCAAATTCGTGGCATGCAGTTCAATCAAGAAAGACATTAGTAATCACATTAGAGTTAATTTAAAGTGTATTTGGATTGGAGGAAATTAAATAGAGGAAAAAAGATTGGG
The DNA here is from genome assembly GCA_019425755.1 of Amaranthus cruentus. Classification (NCBI taxonomy): domain Eukaryota; kingdom Viridiplantae; phylum Streptophyta; class Magnoliopsida; order Caryophyllales; family Amaranthaceae; genus Amaranthus; species Amaranthus cruentus. Next base: position 7,755,587 of record CM033458.1, on the reverse strand, counting down.
AGGGAATGGATTTAGAGGGATGGATTGATATTTTTTGTTAATGTATAATATTTTCAAAGTTGGAAAGATTGAAGGTGAAACTCTTTATGTCTTTATTTTCCTTCCTAAACAAACAGAAAATTCTTCCTTTTCTTTCTCTTCCCTATCTTTTTTTTCTCTCCAAAGTTGCTATCCAAACATAGTGCTAATGACGTTTCAGATGGAGTAGCTATCCGATACTAAGGATGAGTCAATAAAAATCAGCCACGTAATCGGCTGCTCTTACTAACAGCGGCCGATTGAGTTGACTTTTGGTGACTTTTTGACTTTTGTTAAATTTTTGACCTAGTCCCATTTGTTCGCAGTTACTAACTGCGAACAAACCTCTTGACTTTTCTTTACCTTTTTTCTTTGTTTGCAGTTAGTAAGTGTAAACTAATCCAAAGCTAGCTTTGAAGAGTCAGACGCCTATAAATGGAAATAAGTTTAAAAGTATCTTATTCTATACTTTTTTTTTTTTTGATAATTAATCTTATTCATTTCAAATTTTCCCAGTTTGGGTTGCTATGAATGTAGTAGATGTTTAGGTGGTTTTGGGTAGCATTAGTTGTTTACTAGCTACCTAAAGTATTGTTCGACAAAAGTAATTATTAAAAGGAAAATTTGCTCAAAATAATCTCAACTATCACCCGTTGGCTAAAAATAATTCCAACTATCAATTATTCTTTAATAATCCCAACTATTCTCATAATTTGTTGAAAACATACCCACCCCCTTGTTACTGGCTATAAGAGGTAACTTTTGCACTTTTTTTCTCTTTTTTTTAACTTAACTGTTCAAAATTAACCATTCTACTTCATCTATTAATCAAAAAAGAAAGAAAAAAGTGGAAAAAGTTACATGTTGAAACCGGTTAAAAGGGAGGTGGGTATGTTTTCAACAAATTATGAGAATATTTGAGATTATTAAAAAATAATTGATAGTTAGGATTATTTTTGGCCAACGGGTGATAGTTGGGATTATTTTGAGCAAATTTTCCTTATTAAAATATGTATTTTTAATGAATTTAAATATTTATTTTTTTAGTTATTAGATCCAAATTATTAATCAAATTTCATTACTTGACTACCACTTAGAATAAAAGTACATATATTTGTCAATGATTGAATTCTTAATTAAAAACATTAGTTTAATGCTGAGTATTGATTGATCATGCAAATAACATAACATGTATACCCTCAAAACAAAAAAAATAAATAATAACATGTATAAATTTTTTTGACATAAAACATAAAAGATAATAAAAGTAGCATCTGAATTAAAAAGCAAAAGCAATTGCAAGTCAAATGAACACAAATTTTTGAGAGAATCAGTTTCTTTAAGAGACCATTTATTTGGGTCGGTCAAAAAATTTAAAATAAAAAAACTAAAAATACTGAAAAAGATAAACTCTTACTTGACATACCAAAAACACCTACTTTACAAATCATAAACACATACTTCACAATTCACATGCTATAAACGCCTAGTTGCACACAATAGCCACCTACTATATGTACCATAAATATATATTAGACTTACCGAAAACACAGACTTGATAGTATGTGAATTAGGTTTCTATGGCATGTAAAGTAGATATTTATGATATGTGAAATAGGTATTTATGATATGTGATGTTTACGGAACAAAAATAAACACTTTTTTGACATACCATGAATACCTACTTCACAAAATCTCAAACACCCATTACACATACCATAGATACATACTTCACATCCTATACTCACCTACTTAATTCACATATTATAAACACGTGCAACAAGTGAATATCTATTGGGCCACTTGTGAGTGAGTCGCATCTCAAGGAAATACTTTCTTACAAAAGCAACTGCAAATGAAAGGTGCCCACAAACTATAAAAACGCATTTTATAAACAACTGTAATACTAATGTTATTTTTATCGATTAACGTTTCACCCGGTGGCGGATCCAGGGTCCGGAGTCCCAGGGAGCATCAACTAATAGACGAGATTTCGGCAGAGTTTTATTTGTAAAATTAATAACTATTTTACTCTTATTTGCTAAACTTTTAAATACGACATACCACAAAAAGAAATGGAACAAGTTAAATCAACTGACCTTATTTAAAAAATGAGATAAAATAAATAAACAAGACAAAGTTACTAAAATGAGGGAGTATTTATCATCAAAAGACTTCAGTATTAATGTTACACTTTTACTCTTACTAATAGAAAAGTCTACGTTAAATATTTTAAAAATAAAACGCCTAGGGACACGTGACCCCGGGTGCTCCAATGTGGCTCCGCCACTAGTTTCAACCAAATTAAAACTCTAGACTACTTAAAATGTTACACCGAACACGGCCTATATCCACCACAGGTTGCAAATAGAGGATGAAAATATAATTTTTTTTTTTTTGGTGAACATGGGTGCCAGAGTACACTGAAAATGAGCACAAGTGCACAATACATATTACCTACATCCCTTTAGTTTATTTGGGAGCTTTTATAAGTGATTGAGACTTAACATAAAAGGACAGAGGGAGAACCTATTAAAATTTCTACATTCTTTTTGACAAAAATTGGATGTTACCATTAAATTACAATTCCAATCAGTAATCTTTTACATCTATACATCAAGTAAATTTCTTAGCTGCTTGAACATAAGTATAACCTTCTGCAAGCAGTAATACCGATTAGAAAATGACTATACTAAAATGATGAGAGCTCAAAATTTACAGATGATCAAGTCATAATACATACCAGACACCTATCTCGATTTGATTACGCAGACATAAAAGAGTAGGTCTCTCCTTCAATCCCCAATGATTCTTGCCTTACCTTTCTTGCTTCTTTTTCGAGTAAATCAACTGATCTATGAGAGGCAGAATAATTCAACTGAGTTACCTCTTTGAGTTCCTTCCGAATAGCCCACAACACTTCAACACAATCCTTCATGGATGGTCTAGATTGCCGAACAGGCCCAGTGCACTTTTGGGCAAGTTCCAGAATGTTTTTAACAACCTTAATGGATGATGGACTTCTGTTCAGCCTAGGATCCATTGCCAGGACTGGCATACCTTCTCTTAGCTTGTTCATAGCCTGCATATTCAGAGACCATCTTTATCTTCTTTTCAAGTTAACTTTTTTTTGGAATACATCTCCCCCACAGATTCACATCATAATATCAATGTGTATTGGTTTTAAACCGATCCCCCTCATTTTTGGTGTTAATAAAACTGAAACAGCTCAAGTTGTCTGAAGCAAAAACATTATAAATTAAGTAAAAAGTGGTATTCAAGATGCTTACCCATCTAATAGTAACCCTCTCTTTGACCCCTTTACATGGTTCAATTGGATGTCTTCCAGTCATCAGCTCCACAAGCAATATTCCAAAAGAGTAGACATCACTCTTTTCTGTTAACTGGTAGGACTTCATATACTCAGGATCCAAATATCCAGCTGTCCCTTTGATCTGAGTAGAAATGTGGGTCACATCAGGACCTTCAGGAACAAATCGAGCAAGACCGAAATCTGCAACTTTGGCTCGAAGTTTCTCTGTGATGAGGATGTTTGATGCTTTTATGTCTCTGTGAATAATTGGAGGATCTGTCGATTGTAGGAGAAAAGTAAAGATCACAGATTCATTCAATCATGTCAACTAATATGAAGTTCCCTATTCCTCCTATTTCAGTCGGATCATGTCAACCAATTCTCCTCACTCAAGTGCAGTACTTTATCTTACCTTTTGAGTTTTTTCTACTTACAGCATTTCACCTTTATAGACAGTGAATAGGAAAGCCAAATCAAATTTACAAAATACTTAGTTACTCACCGTTATAGGTATGTAGATACGTGATTGCATGCGCTACATCAACAGAAATATCCAGTCTTTCAGCAAGCTCAAGAACCCGTCCATGACCCTGGTTACCTGAATTACAGTAAAATAAAATTCAACTTCTATTTAGAGTGAAGGTTTTATAATAAATTGTAAGTCCCCATGCAGCAAATTCACCTATTCATGAGGATGAAGTATATTCCATTTACCTAGCTTCTATATTTTTGAAAGGCCAAAATGCTTTGCAAAAATTACTGCCGTTTGCTAACAATAAGTATCATATAATTTCATGTTCAACCACGTCAGGAAAGGCATTATTAAAACCTTTTTAAAAACTTACAGAAACTAACTTACCATGTAAATGGTCATAAAGCGTTCCATTACTAACATACTCGACCACAATAATCTTTTCACCCAGGTGCTCCAGATACCCATAGAACTTCACCAGATTCAGATGTTCAATTTTCGAGTAGGCCAAGACTTCACTCTTGAATTCTTGTGCAGTTCGCTTGTCGTACAATTCCTGCCATCTATCAAGTAAGTCAATCTGAACTGGAAATATGCTCCAGCAACTAGCATGATTTGTTTGCGAGTTGTTTATTTAAAAGCCAATCTTCAACCAATCATATATTTTACCTTCTTTGCACGTTTTATTGCAACAAGGGTTCCATCCTTCAGCTGCCCCTTGTAAACTGTCCCAAAACCACCATCTCCAATTACATTATTTTGAGAAAAATTCTTGGTAGCTTGATTAATATCCTGAAAAGTAAAGTTTAGTGAGCCAAAGACTTCTCCACTTGAGGATTCCGATGGATTGAAAGAGTCTGGATGCCTAGTTGATGACCCTTCTTTTTTGCTTCTTGAGGAGAACCCAGCTGTAATAGAACATACATATAACTTAAAATCCCATATATGATATAATGTTATATAATTAAGAACTCAAAACTCATTGTCTCAGCTCAAGTATCTTCATCTGATCCTAGTCACTCAAATGGTCATTTGGTTATCTCAATTCATACCTCATAATTTATTTTAGTTTGAATCATAAATAAAGAGAACTATATAGTATATACTCACTCTGTCCCAGTGATTTTTTTACTCTTCTCTTTTTGGTTGTGGTCCAACATTCTCCCTCCAACTCTCATTCACAAACTCGTTATGTACCTTCATCTCATCCACATATCTTTTTCCAGCAACTATATTTGAAATTAAAAATCCTATTATCCCACTACAAATTGATGAAGTAAATGTATTCTCCTATAGCAAATCAAAGGATCAAATGAGTATTCCACACAAGTACACCAAGTCCAAGTAACACAGAATTTCAGCAGTCAGCACAGTGATTAGACGACATAATATCAGTTTAAATTGATACTTGAGAAATTTGAGCTTGTAGACATGACCAACACAAGAGGAGAGTTGACTGCACACAAACCCGATGAGGTTCGATCCTAAAACCAATTGGTAATAAGAGGAGTCATCGAGTATAAATCTTAGTCAACTACTCCCTAATTCTTCGATGTTCGATCGCATGTTGTTATAATTTTCAATAATTCTAATTCACTTTTCAAGTGAATTTTTCATCCAAAAGGTATTGCATCTGATATCACAGCTAATGTTATCAGATTCACCAACGTTCTAACAAATTCTGAATTACATAGCAAGTTACAATTTCATAGTAAATTATGTAACTAATTGCAAATTCATAGCGAACTGCGGAACGACTAATGAGTTACAAATTCATAGTGAATTATGTAACGAATTACAAAATCATTGTGAATTACGCAGCGAATTACAAAAATCATAGTGAATTACGTAGCGGCTTACAAAATTCACAATATTTATGTTAGGAATGAGACAGCACTCAGTAGTCAGTTCAATCCAAAAATATCAACCTCAAGGCATATATAATCAACACTTCAATTTTCAAAAACAAAAAGTTAATCAAGAAATTGAGAAGAGCTTACATGAATTACTATGGATCTGATTTGAGTTCCTAATTCCATAACCTTGGTCAACTTCGGGAGCATCAGTTTTAGAATTGTAGCCTAGAGCTGAGAAAATTATGGTAAATTTCTTGAAAAATTGATAAAACAGAGACCTGTTCTTCTGAATTTGCATCATAGATAAAGCACCGCATTGATTATGCCGAGACTTAGAGCTTGAAGAATCAAATGGATATGAACGATTGGAGGAAGAAACAGGCGAATTCTTCATTCGCAGCTAAGGTCAAATTGTGCAGCAAAAATATGCAATTGAATATAGAAGAGAGATAGAAATAGTCTGCTGTTTCATTCATTTCGCAGGTAAGATTATGTACTTTAAAGTTTAAATTATGTCATTTAAGAGAGACCAGATCAATATATTATATTTACAAGTTGGAAATCCAATTGTTTACTCGCTTGTCCCATAATCTTGCAATACTCTAAATAAATTATTCTACTGTATTTTTTTAAAGTATCTTTCCGTAGATTATGAAAATTAAAATCCTGTCATGAGAATTAAAAAAACTTACAATCACCAACTAATGATACCCTTATCAAATTCACAAATTCAGGTTGGATGGTGAAACCATTTTTATTGGATTGATTTATGTATATTTAATGTGTTAAAAGTAATCACCTTTTAAAGTGATCATGTAGCGAATTTGAATACTTTTACGAGTTTGTTTCATAGTAAAACGATCTCATACAATACGAATCGTATTAAACTAAGGAAAAGACTGAAACAAGTATTGTAAAGCCGAAGAATTGAAAAGATATACTCCTCTATTCTGATAGAATTGCATCAAAGAGAAAGGATATGATTTTTAAAGAAAAAAGTAAATATTGGTAATAAACGAAAAAAGTGAAATCATTGTATAGATGAAATTATAGCAGAGCTAAAATGTATGGACGAGATTAAAGAAATTGGTAGATCATTGTTCAAAAATAAGATTAATCCAAAATGAGTGAGACGGACTAGAATGACAATTGATTTAGAATAAGTGAGACAGAGGAAGTTCTCATTTCACCATTACTCTACACACCTACGTGTACGTAATTTTATTTTTATTGTTGAAATAACCAGCAAAAGTTCAATATTTTGTAGTTTTATTAAAAAAAAACTTATGTAGAATGAAAATTTACAAAGTAATGAAAAAAAATTTATTAAAGAAAATATACTAATAATATTGGGATATTTCGAATTAAAAACTATTACAAATTGAGCAGGGTGCCAACTGCCACCATTTTATTTGATGATTTGACTTTATAAAACAATACAAAATATATAAAAATAAAAAAAATTCAAGACAAACAAATCATATAGATGAGAATTTGAGGCAAAAATGTGATGCAATTTCTAGAAAGTAAAATATGTCGAACTTAATAGAACAACCTCAAATGTAGATGCAATAAACCCTAAGAGACGTAAAAGTATGTATTATAAAACCAGAAATTAGAAGAGAGTAAGTTGTATGGTATAGTTTTATGTATTTATCTATCTTACAAGGTGGGTTGAGAAAAGGTAAGCTAGATGAAAATCGAATCATATGACCATGCCTAAAGAAAAGCCATACTTGATTAAGTTAAGACAATATCCTATTCTATACAATAGAGTTAAAGATCTTGATTGGTGTATATAAATAATGCACAACCACTACATAAACTATTACATAGGCAACTGCATGAAATCAAGTAATCTGTCAAGGGTCCCAAGGATTATAACAGTAAGGGGTGCCAAAAGATTAGGGGCCCTTCTGGAGTAAATATGTTTCCCCGAGTAATCATATATTCATATCGATTTACACAGTAGTGCCCAATATATACGACTATTAATTGAACCTTACCCCCCATAATTAATAAATTACCAAAAATGAAAATTCATTGCTAATGAATTAATTGACAATGGCTTATGGGTAGTCCCCATACAGATCACAAAACCTCAACTGGGAAGGTAAAGGCCTGCAGAGAGGAAGCTGTGGCCAATCTTTCCGCGAGTAGCAAATAGACAAAATGATCCGTTCTCATCCAGGAATGGTATTCGTTTATACAGCCTTTTTGGCATCTCCAGAACACCGCTGAAAGTTAATCATTTGTCGATTCCTGGAGAATAATCTATCAAGCTGTGGTGGGAGCTGGGTAGTTTATAACTCACAAGTCATTGATGATGGCCTCTCTCCTTTCTTGTCCCTAAACAATTTTTATGAATTATACACAGTTGCTCAATCACAACATGATTTCTACATGTACAGGAAGAGTGATTCGCAAAATTATGTGCTTTTGGGTGAAAACAGATGCAACCGAACCTATTCCTTCCGTTCTTCATAAGCCTCTTCAATTGTATGTTTAAGTCCATGATATTTACAGACACGTGACATATCAGTGTGACAGCAGTATGACAGACACGTGACAGCAAACTTACAGAGCCTAGTTCATAAACCTGAAATTTAGAGAATTAACGGAGCTTATCAGTGAGAAAACATGGTCAGTGGCAGATTGTAATGACAAAGATCAAGTAAACAAAGCAGTATGTTTAGTGTTTAACGAACAGTGTTCTCTACGGGAAATGCCAATGATAAAGCCAGAGCATTTTATATTCAGGTTCGCTTGGCTATGACGTTGCTTGGTTCATGACTTGTGAATCAAGAAAGGCAAAGGTGAGTGGTGCACCTATTTCCTTTGGACGATGTTTGGTTGACTATGGCACCAATTTTCCTTTTAGAGTTCCCCAAAACCTCTCCCTCAACTCTCTCAAGTTCCCAATGGGGCTTCGGTGATCAGAGTTTGGAGTCCTCACACATACAGATAGCATTGGGCTACAGAAATGTCCAATAATTTGATTAGTAGCTTATGGTAGCTTGCTAATATAGGCAAGTAGCTAAGTGAAGATTGAAAAGTAGAAGAATGTGGAGACAACTAGGCGATGATGATCAGGCAACGACTTGGCAACATCTTCTGTGAGTAATACATACAGCTTAGGTAGTTTATTTAAAATCCATGTACATTATTTCATGTACTCTATTCCAATTAAAAGTTTGAATGTATTAAAGTCTCATATTGGGAGCATAATAACTCAGTTTTGAATTTTGAGAAATAAAATTTAGAATATTCTAAGCAGAGTGATTGATTGTAGTTCATCTTGTGTGAGAGCAAGAGTATAGAGTCTAGACACATCCCTTAACATCTGAACCCTTAACGGCCCGTTTGGTTACTGGTATTAAATGGTGGTAATGAGATTATGAGAATGATTTTTAGTGTAAAATTTCATCAAAAGTTCCATATCATTCCCATGGTAATAAAACTTTGATCACAAAAAAAAAAATTGTTTACAAAATTCCATTACTACCTAATACCACATCTCCTAATGGTAATGCATTGGATTGAATTTTATGAAGAAAGTGAGATGATTGAAGTTGGACAAGCATGGCCATAAGATAATATAGAGATTTTTTAACCAAAATTACACTATTTTGTCATTCTCTACCATTGTTTATTACCACCTACCAAATGGACCGTAAAAGTACTACAGGTGTTTTCAAGCTACAATAGTTGAGAAGAGACCAGTGTGTCTCGCGATGCGATCATTGTTAGTTGGGGTAAGTATTCATACTTCAAATATGCATCCCTAAGTGAGAGAGGTCTAATTTTCCATTATAGTGCATGGTCGAGTTCAAGGATTTACTTGGAGAAAATTGTGCAAGTTTTGCAAGGAAATAAAAGTAGATTTTCATACGTTATGTCAATCTTGCAAGGAAACATCAAAAAAAATTCTTGTACTCCCTCCATCCCTATGAAAATGCACCCATAATGATTTGGGTGAAATTTAGTGGAAAGGGTGATTGGTTTGGAGAATAAAACAAAAAACAAGCAAATGATTAGAGGTCAAATGTGCCCCGAAATTCCGAACTGAAACCGAAACTTTTCTAACCCGAAAATATGTTTTTTTCAAAAGTATCAAACCGACATTATCCGAACCAAAGTTGAATAGGAAAATTGAATTTGAACTGCAATTGATTTTTGTAAATGACATCTAACTATTGTCCAAGATTACTCGAAATATGCACGAAACCAAACTCATTCAATCTAAAACCGAATTAATTTTTTGTCGAATTGTAGTAAACCATAATCGATTTTTGTTGAAAAACAAGTCGAAACTCCAGGAAATTTATCGAATAATTTCAGCAAGTTCATAACTAATTCAATTTATCAAATGATGAATGTATGAAAAGTGATTTCCTATATTAACTATGTTCTGGCTAAATTTTCTAACTAATTTGTAAGATATTATATAGTCAAGTAGTATCTTGTTAGATTCATCTTAAAATATAATTTACAAACATTATTTTGTAATTGTTAAATGTACATAATTAAAGAAATTAAATTTAAATTATATATAATAAATATGATAATCTAAACTAAAAAAATGCATAAACCATAAATGAGGTTTTAATAGATAATCTCCAACAATTGGGTACGAATCTTTACTACCCATAACATTCAATGGTGGAAAAACATTAACAATAACATATATGGATTGAGCTTCACTACTGTAGGATTAAAGTGATCAATGGTGAGAATTAGAGACGAGGTCTCATGATTCATGAATTATTGATGTAAGGTTGATTTTTTTTAGAAGGCGCCCAAATTCCCGCCCAGTTCTCCTTAAATATTTGGAGATGGCGCTCCATATTTACTCATTAAAAAAATCTAACTTAAGAAATCACCCATTTTTTTCTCAGTTATCCTTCCCCTTACCTTCAAGGCTAGCTCCTTCATTTACCTTCAATGACAATTTGTCACACCAACGGCTGATCCCAGGGGTATTTTGGTCTATAAGAGGAGAGGAAGAAATGCTGAGGTAGCAAAATAGCATCTAGAGGGAATGAATGTCATAACAGAATTGTTGAGCATATTCTAGAATGGGAATCTTTTGTATAACCAACTTATTTTGGCAACAAGTTATAGCTTGAATAGCCTATATATATCTCTATGTAATAATTGGTTAATCATTGAATATACTCACAAAAGCATTCTCCCTATTTTCTTATTCTTCTTCTGTAATCTTTCTCTTCTATATTCTATCTTCTGCTGCTAACTCTTTCTTTCTTCTGAATTCTTATCTTTTTCTCTGTTCTAATATTCTAAACATTCTGTTGCAGGGCCTGGTTCACCACAACAGGTATCAGAGCCATAACGCTAAAATAGACTCATGGGGAATCCTACCAATCAACAACGCATTGAGCATCTTGAGAAGGAGATGGATGGAGTAGCCCAGAGGTTCAACTCCCGATTACACACTGAAATCGGGCAGTTGGAAACCAAAATGACTGCCAACCAAAAGGTGCTAGAGGAAAAGCATACAGAAATGGAAAGATCCATGAGTAAACTGCAGGAAGGCTTAAATCAACTTTTAGCCAACCAAGCACGTCCTCAACCCAGAAACAGCATCTTGGGTAATCCACCTGGGATCCCAAGAAACAGGGGAGTGCCTTTAATCAATCAAGAATGCAACCAAACTTCACTGAGACCCCGGAGGGAGACGAACACGGACTTAACGGAGGGAATCGAGACAGTGGAGTAAGCAACTGGAGGAGTAAGAGGGTCGACTTACCTTCTTTTTCGGGTGGGAATCCTGATGAGTGGTTATTGCAGGCTGAGAGATTTTTTTCCTTCTATAATCTCTCAGAGGGAGAAAAAATCGAAGCCGCGGTGTTAAGTATGGAGGGCGACGCTCTGTTCTGGTTTCAATGGGAAGATGAGCAGGAGAGTATAACCCAGTGGAAGGAGTTGAAACAATTGATTTTGAGGCAATTCCGGCCTCACAATCAAGGAGGCTTGGTGGAGCAGTGGCTGGCTGTTAGGCAACGTCGGGGAGTACCGGAGTATGCCAAGGAGTTTGTGGAAAAACTTGCACCATTGGGGCGAGTACAGAGGGATATAGCTTTAGGAGCTTTCATTAATGGGTTGAGGGAGGATACCAAATGTGAATTGAGGTTGATGGACCCCACTACCTTGAGGGTAGCAATTGACTGGGCTGAGAAAATTGAGCAAAAAGATAAAGCTAAAGTGCAATTTGGGCGGCAGAGGGCCTTAGATTGGGCCAGACCCTACAATCCAAAACCCATATCCCAATATGACCCACAAACATCAAAGCCATTACCCATTATTCCACACCCAGCCTTTTCACCTAACTTTAATAAAAACCCACCTCACAAAAATACCCAAGACACACGTGGAAGGCAACTTAGTGAGAGGGAAATGAGAGAGAAAAGATCTAAGGGTCTTTGTTTTAAATGTGATGACAAGTGGTCTTTATCCCATATTTGCAAAAACCGTGAACTGCGAGTGATTTTGACGGAACAGTCCGATGAGGAGGAGTACTGGGAGGATGACGGAAATCGAAATGAAAACACGACGCCGGCACCGGAGGATCCTTTGGCAGGTATTACTCTTCAATCCTTGATAGGGTTTACTAAACCTAAAACCATGAAAATGGAAGGAACCATCAAGGGAAAGTCAGCGGTAGTATTGATAGATTCAGGAGCCACGAGTAACTTCATTTCTACACCCACGGCTCAAAAATTGGGGTTGACCATATCCACATGTTCTTCTTTTGGAGTCACGTTGGGCACAGGTGTGAAGGTTTTTGGGGATGGTATATGTAAGGGGTTAGAATTGAAATTGCAGGGAATAGTCATTGAGGATGATTTCTTTGCTTTGGAACTGGGGGGTTTAGACATAATATTGGGGATACAGTGGCTAGAACGCTTGGGAAATGTAGCTGTTAATTGGAAAACCCAAACAATGAGTTTTATGTGGGCAAACCGAGAAGTTACTTTGGCCGGAAATCCTTCACTTAATTGTTCTCAGGTTTCAGTAAAGGCTCTGTTCAGGGGCTTGTGTGCGGAGGATCACGGAATATTAGTGGAGTTTAATGGCTTGAGTACCCAGGGCAACGATGTTGAGACCCCTATACCTACCTTCCTATCTTCTGTTCTCCAACAATATTCAGCAGTGTCCCAACCCATCACAAAATTACCACCCACCCGTCCTCACGGCCATCAAATCACACTTAAAGAAGGAACTAACCCTGTTAATATCCGACCTTACCGCTACCGACATTTTCAAAAGGCAGAAATTAAACGTCTAGTGTTCGATATGTTGAAAGCCGGCATCATCCAACCTTCCAGCAGTCCCTTTGCGAGTCACGTCATTCTCGTCAAGAAAAAGGACGGCTCGTGGCGTTTTTGTGTGGACTATAGAGCATTGAATAAAAACACCGTTCCTCACAAATTCCCAATCCCAGTGATAGATGAATTGCTTGATGAGTTAGAGGGAGCAACTTGGTTCACGAAACTAGACCTGAAATCAGGCTACCATCAAATTAAAATGAGGGCCGAAGATGTGTCAAAGACCGCATTCCGTACACACGACGGCCACTACGAGTTTTTGGTGATGTCGTTCGGTCTTACTAACGCCCCGGCCACATTCCAATCACTGATGAACGACATTTTCAGACCTTACCTTCGTAAGTTTGTCCTTGTTTTTTTTGATGATATCTTGGTTTATAGCCGTAGCGAGGAAGATCACAAAAGTCATCTAGCTTGTGTTGATTTGGTAGTAAATGGGAGTAAGTGTAGTTTGGGGGTACGAAGGGTCGCGTACTTGGGGCATATTATTTCTGAGAATGGCGTAGAGGTTGATCCAGAGAAGATTTCTGCTATTGTTAGTTGGCCGGAACCAAAAAACCTCAAGGAAATCAGGGGATTTCTTGGTCTCACCGGCTATTACCGTAGGTTCGTGGCGGGCTATGCTCAAAAAGCCCAAGGGCTCACTGCCCAATTGAGGAAAGACGCCTATGCGTGGGGATCAGCTACCAAGGCAGCCTTTGAAGTTCTCAAAACAGCATTGACACAGGTACCAATTCTCGCCTTACCCGATTTCACCCAACCCTTCGTAGTTGAAACTGACGCTTCTGGACAAGGAGTGGGGGCTGTTTTGCTGCAAAAAGCCCATCCCATAGCTTTTTTCAGTCGCCTCTTGGGTATTCGAGCTCAACAAAAGGCTATTTACAAGAAAGAATTGATGGCAATTGTGTTTGCGGTGCTACGATGGAAACATTATCTCATGGGGCGTCATTTTGTGGTTAAAACGGATCAGCGAAGTCTGAAATTTCTTTTCGAGCAACGTGAGATTGGTGTCGATTATCAGAAATGGATTCTTAAGCTGCTGGCCTTTGATTTCACTATTCTCTACAATCCAGGGGTCTCTAATATAGTGGCAGATGCTCTGTCTAGGCGACCAGACCAGGAGAATGAACTTTGCACCGTCATTAGTTCCATTTCCATTGATTGGGAACTATTGAACAAAGAAGTGGAGAAGGATACCACTCTATCTCGCATCAAAACTGACCTTCTTCAAGGATCAGATAGTATCTCCGGCTTCACAGTTTTCCAACGTCAGTTGTTTTTTAAGGGTCGGTTTGTGTTAGCTAAATCTTCTCCCTTTATTTTGGTCTTGCTACATGAGTATCACGATTCCCCTATTGGTGGTCATGGAGGGGAAGTCAAGACCTACCGTCGCTTGGCTTCCGAATGGTTTTGGGAAGGGATGCGCAAACAAATTACTCAATACGTACGACAGTGCGAAATTTGTCAAAAACAAAAAGCCTCATATCAAACCCCCGCCGGTCTCCTTCAACCTCTTCCCATCGCCACACAGGTGTGGGAGCACATTTCCATGGACTTCATTGAAGGCCTTCCCAAGTCCAATGGTTTTGACACAATATTGGTAGTGGTGGATAGGTTTACCAAATATGCTCATTTCTTGGGCTTGAAACACCCATTCACTGCCATGACAATAGCTGGTCTATTTATGAAGGAAGTAGTTCGCCTTCATGGGTTCCCCTCCTCTATCGTTTCCGATCGTGATCGTGTGTTCTTAAGTACCTTTTGGAAGGAATTATTCCGCTTGCAAGGAACCAAACTCGTTCGCAGTACCGCATTTCACCCACAAACGGATGGCCAATCCGAAATAGTCAACAAGGCTCTTGAAACTTTCCTTCGATGCTTCATTAATGGTCATCCGAAGCAATGTGCTAAATGGCTCTCGTGGGCTGAATTTTGTTACAATACCTCACCTCACTCCACTATTGGGATGACCCCATTTCAAGCCTTGTATGGGAAACCTCCCCCACACTTGGTTCGTTTTGGACAGTCTCATACCGAGGTCGATAGTTTGGAAGCTCTCTTACAAGAACTAAATGGCTCTCGTGGGCTGAATTTTGTTACAATACCTCACCTCACTCCACTATTGGGATGACCCCATTTCAAGCCTTGTATGGGAAACCTCCCCCACACTTGGTTCGTTTTGGACAGTCTCATACCGAGGTCGATAGTTTGGAAGCTCTCTTACAAGAACGGGATGACATGCTTGATGAAATCCAGTTCAATCTCACCAAAGGTCAACAAACTATGAAGCAATGCCAAACGTCGGGATTTGAATTTTAATGAAGGCGACCTTGTTTGGATCAAACTCCAACCATACCGTCAAAAGTCCTTGGCTATCCGACCTAATGAGAAGTTGGCTCCTCGTTATTTTGGTCCATACCGCATCCTTCACAAAGTTGGCCAGGTTGCATACAAGTTGGCTCTCTCGGATTCTAGCCTTATACATTCCGTCTTCCATGTTTCTCGGCTCAAATCCGCCCACAGTTTCACTGCTCCAGCCACCACACCACCTCCCTTGACTGCAGATATGGTCCTGGATGCTACTCCTGCTGACATTTTAGCCATCCGTTATCCAACTCCATCCCAACCAGAGGTCCTTGTTCAGTGGACTGGCTTTCCTCCTTCTGCAGCCTCTTGGGAGAATTATCGCAAGCTTTGTCAAGCATTTCCTTCTCATCACCTTGAGGACAAGGTGCGTCTTCAGGGCCCGAGTATTGTCACACCAACGGCTGATCCCAGGGGTATTTTGGTCTATAAGAGGAGAGGAAGAAATGCTGAGGTAGCAAAATAGCATCTAGAGGGAATGAATGTCATAACAGAATTGTTGAGCATATTCTAGAATGGGAATCTTTTGTATAACCAACTTATTTTGGCAACAAGTTATAGCTTGAATAGCCTATATATATCTCTATGTAATAATTGGTTAATCATTGAATATACTCACAAAAGCATTCTCCCTATTTTCTTATTCTTATTCTGTAATCTTTCTCTTTTATATTCTATCTTCTGCTGCTAACTCTTTTTTTCTTCTGAATTCTTATCTTTTTCTCTGTTCTAATATTCTAAACATTCTGTTGCAGGGCCTGGTTCACCACACAATTTTGTCTATAGACATATTTGTGGATTACTGAATTATATTAATTGATACAAAGAGTTTTCAATTTCGGTTTCAATTATTGGGCTTTAATTATTGTTATTCTATTTATTAATGGATTTTTACTACTCGATTTCTGTTTTTAATTAATTTTATATCTAAGCAGAATTTTTGAACCATAATTCGTTGAAATTTTTTAGTTCTTAATTTATTGATAAAATTAGACGGATTGAAACATTGTACATGTGTATAATGGTCATATACACTATAAACGTCTACAAGCCAACCTTATAATGCTTTTAAACTAAAGATAAACAATTTTGCATTCTAACATTATTATAAACAATTTAGAAATGAGTTGTTAAGATAAAGAGAGATAATAAGTCTATGAATGAGATTAAAAGAAAAAAAGGGAGACCATTGCTAAAAAAGGAAATGGCGCAAAGCGAGTGAGACAAACTAAAATGAAAAATGGTGCAAACTGAGAGAGATAGGGAGGAGTGATTCTTTGGGATGATCATTAAAGTAGCTTGGCTAGAATTTTGAGTGCATTGGTATACATTGCATAGTCATTTATTCTAGGAAAAGTTCCTTCAGAGTTCAGACAGGTTTCACATACAGTGACCATCAGGCTGTAGCTAAATCTGTCAGCGACTGAGTTTTGTAGATTCTGTGCGCTTGTGTGGATTATTTTGTTCTTGTGCTTATTACCCATGCTAGAGTGAAGAATGCCTGTGGAAGATTATTTGAGGGCAGCATACAACAAAGTTGCAGAGCAATATGGCCTATGATAAATCAAGCTATAGTAGACACAAGAGTGCATTAGTATGTATAATTGCTAGGTAGCTAATGATTATGGTCACAATAGAAACAACGAGGTGGTACCTTTTACCAGTGTACAAGCAAATATGGGTTTGAGGGTTCAGATGTACACAAACTCATCTTGTAAAAACAAAGTACCTTATGAAAATAAAGATTTCACAATGGAGCTTGGGGAATACAATGAAAATAGCAGTGATCCTGAGGCATTCCTTATATAGCAGCATACACTAGAGAGATATTCGATTTTTGTAACACTCAAGAGGATTTGCAATTTACAATTACAAAATTGTACTTGGTTAAAATTTAAAGCCACAATCGTGTGGTTGGAAGGAAAATTTAAGCAATGGATTTACCAAGGAAAACTCAAGATCAACACTTGGGAGGTAATTGAAAAGAAAGTAGCATGTGAATACGTTTCAGTAGACTACAAGCGACAACAATACATCAAATAGAGCCTGTTGAGGAGGTGTCAAATATGTGAGTGAATTTGAGCCATAGTGCAAATATTGGCCAATATATAGGCCGTAATAACCTCGAAACCATCCATATTGACAGCAAAAGCCGTTTCCCGACCGTTACCGCAACCAAAACCATATTTGTGCATTATGATTTAAACAGCTAGCAAACTCGTTGCAGAAAATGATCTACAGGAGAGAATTGAAGTGCATTCAGGTCTTGATTACAAAGGAGATATAGATATGGCAACGAAACTGAAGGAGTCGCTCTGCGGATTTAGCAACAAAATTGGGATGGGAAGAGCAAGAAAAGAACAGGTTTATCTTATGGCAGTGTGGTTCAGTTTTATGCCAATATGAAAATTGTTAGTGCAAGTGTGTTAAAAAGCATGAGGTGCAATCAAGTACGGCTATTGAATTAGTAGGGACATCTGGCACGCGGGGTCAATAATAAATATCAATAAAATATACTAATGAAGAAACGACTTGAAACACATGTCACACTATCATTTAAAATTTTCCCGCCTTTTTTCTATTGACGGGGTAATGTTTGATATTTGACTTGATATTTAGGAAAACAATTAACTTATTAAAACATGTCACATTTTGTTAATTCACTATAACTATATGTGATGATCTATTGAAATACTATATTTTCTTATATAAACCAAAAAAATAATATGCATATAAATCTTTATTTGAACTTAGATAATGAATCATCATCATATAATGAATAAGCTAACTAATTGGCTATTTTTCAACTAGATGCTCCCACCTATCTATCCTAGTTGAAGACTTCTTAAATATTTGTCTCAATTATCTATAATTACTATAAGTATAATGTTTTAATATACTGGTATAATAAATATTTATTCACTTTGATAATGATAATATCATAACAAATACAAGCATTTTAATAATTATTATAAGTTTATGTTGTAAATGATTTAATCTTATAAAATAATAATATTATTCATATCAGTAAATATTTATAACATCCGTGTTTTACAAGGGATTCTATCTAGTTATATGCTACAAGTGTAACGACAATAGTGCAAATGGTGGAATATGGATTGAGGAACTAATCACACATGACAGAGGTTCCGAATTCTCAAGACAAGTTGGCCATGAAGATTAAAAAGTTTGGCATGGGAAACCCGCCAAACTCAATGAAAAGGAATTTGGAAGGGTTTTTATTTGTTTCTATTTCTAACCAAGCATGTTAAGAACTTTAAGGAGTTTGCTTTTTTTTCCCTCCATCCTTTCATTTCTCCTTTAGTGAGCCAAATAGCCCCTCATCGTATAGCAACGTAGCAATAGAAATCTACAATTACACTGAATGTGAAAATAGAAATATGCTTAATGAATTATCAACAGAGGTATAATACTTACTAGATGCGTCAAAATCAACCGGCTCTCCAGTTGAAAATAGATTCCAGAACAAAGCAGACAAGAAATACAAGCATGATGTCAGCCACAAAAATCCTCTGAAAGATCCAAACCATTCAACAAAAAATCCAGCCCCAACTGTCCCTAGAATTGCTGCTGAAGTTCCAGCTGTATTAGCCAGTCCTAATAACAGATAAACTTCATCAAGTAAGACTTCAAACATCAAAGAATTAAAGAATATACCCTCATTGTGTCATCTTGAATTTCATTCATGAATCCAAGTATATCAAACAAAAACTTTGAGATATCCGATGAACTAAAAATCTTTACCATGTAGGACGCCAGTATATTGAGGAGCTACTTCCTGGCACCACAAGAGAACCAAATAAAAAGTCAATAGAATGATACATAGAATGCACAGAGATAAACTTTCTTAAGCAACAAACCTGTATATTGACAAGAAAACCAGAATGACTGAATGACTTTAGTCCAACAGCTAATGTAAGCCAAGCAGAAGCTATCATTGGGCTTGAAGCTGTAGTAAGGCCAAAAAGAGCAATGCCAGGACCAAAAAACCCTATTGACTGCACACAATGAACAGATCAATTGTTAATTTTTTGACAGCTTGAAGGAGCCTATAAAAAATAAAAGAAAAGGATGTTGAGAACATATACGACGAGAGTACACAGTCTAAACTAAGTTCACAAAGATTTATAAAAAGATCATCGCGGCCAGGTCAAATACAGAAAATATAAACTAAATCACTTTGTATCAATCTACATTTTATCAAATCATGAATGAGGAAAATTTAATCAAACATGGCCAAACAAATGAGATAAAATTGGCATGACAATGGCCAACTTGAAACTAATGAAATGATTAAACGAACGTACTTGTCCTGCGCCAAACATATCCTGCCAGAGTAACAACTAACAGGTCTTAATACAGACAAGCAATATCTTAGGTATAGAAATGAAATATAATCAAAGTGTCTTATCAAGTTGATTAGTTGATCATACAATCGTAGGAGTTGATAATACATCAGGGTCGATTCCTATTTGCATGTACCAAATCTTCCTAAAGATAAAGTACATTCGCGGAAGCATGACAGCAAAACATGAAAATTTGTCTTAATTCAAATAGGTGTTCCCCCTTCACGAATTCTCGAAAATGTGTCATAACGCCTAGATACACATAAATGTTTAGGTAACATAATGTCAAAGATTGAAAGAAGAAAAAGAGAAGAAAGATCAGGCACTCATCTCCAAGAATGGGTACATGCCTACATAGAGAAAAAGAGGCCACCCACAAAATAAACGAATCCTGCAAAATTATTAAGTACTCACTTGCATGATTTTTCGGGTCAAAGTGACACTTAAACCACGCTGGATTAACATATCTGACCAAGCACCTGCAAAATATCCCACAAAGGCCATCATGGTCCAGGGAACAGCGCTAAACCAAGCCGCATGACTAAGATCAACATGATATACCTGCAAAACACTCAGAAAAACAATCAATCAAAGAATATTCGTATAGCATGTGATTTCCACACAGAAAAAAAGAATATCAAAATTTAGATCCTCACGCTCTTAAAGTATACAGGCATCCATGACAGAATAACAAAGAATCCCTGCACAGTGAAATACAACTATGACTTGGGAGGTAAACAAATTTCTGTTATATCAAGTGATGAAGTTAGTGTGATATGCAATTCTATACGACGCCATAGTCATCTAAATTAAGATCTTACCCAACTATGCATGGCATTGGCAACCATAAGTGACCATGTAGGAAGCTTAGAGAGCATTCGCCTAAAAGGTGGGATCACAAAAGCTTTGTGTGTCTTCCCAGCATTGGACAGATGAAGTTTTTGCCTCTCAGACAGTATGTAATTTAATTCGTAACTAGAAATCTGTGGGCTTCTCTCTGGAATACTGGAAGTTGCAGACAACCAAACCACAACCCAGAGAAATCCGGATAATCCAAATATCACAAATGGTCCAAACACACCAGCATTAGACATAAGAATGGGAGAAAGTACTAGTCCAATAGCACTTCCAAGCTGAAATCCAGCCATTGCTATACCAACAGCTTTTGCTCGTTCTGCTCGAGGAAACCATCTAGAAAAGTAGTAACTTTAGAAAATTAAACAACTGCATATATAACACAAAGAAGAGAAATAAAACCTTAATTTAGCAGCTAAAAAACATGCACATTTACTTAGGAATAGAGCATTTGGTGTTCATACTTTGATATCATGTTGTTCATTGAAGGAAGAGCTACACCTTCTGCAATGCCAACTGTAGCTCGAGTCGCAAGCAGAGCCCAAAGTGACTTTTCAGCTGCCCACGGAGTAAGAAAAGTAGCAAAAGACCACAAAGCAACACCCCATCCCATAACAGTCTTTCCCCCATAGTAATCCACTAGAGCTCCACCAGCAATTGGTGATACAAGGTATCCCCACAAGAAAGATGACTGCCATTAGCAATAACAAACAAAATCAGCAGCAGCAAGAACGAGTAGATAACATACATTCATAAGTTTTACCTAAAACTCTGTTCCAAAATATACATAAAATACAAAAGTAATCAAGCTATCCATTTGAAATATCTAAATCATCACTTCAGAGTTCAGCCGATAATTTATGATATAAATCTTCCATAATTGTTACGTCTTCCATCCAAAATTGGTTGCTACATATGTTTACGGAGTAAGTTAAGGAAAGGGGAGTAAAGGGGCTAGTGAGTATCAAAACTAGGTTCCTATTGGGTAAAATGGCAAAGTGGTACATGCTCCAACTGAAACAAGACTTGATTCTCTAGTTGCTACTATTTTTGTTTCTTTTTATGTGAAGTTTTTCTCCCATCAACCCTAAAAGACAAAAACCTAACTTACTTCACTTCCACCATCCCTATTTTAATGCTCATAGTATCCATTCAATTTGTGTCTAATTTTGAAATAACAAGCACAATAGGGTCTAAAGACTCAAACTTTATCCCTAAGAAACACCCAAGACCAATGGTAAGGGTGTTCAATGCAAACTAACAAATACTTCAATAAAAGCAATGAAAAGCAATAAGAAAGAAAACAATAACAAAGACACAAGATTTACAAGGTTCACCCCAATGTGGGCTACGCCCTCGGTGGTGGTTAGCTTGCTTGTATTATGTGAAAATCAATGGAGTTCAAAAGAACTCTTACAATAGAGTATTATACTTGGAGAAGAAGAAAAGAGAGAGATAGGGTTTGTGTTTAGGCTAGGGATAAGAATCTACTTGGAAATGAGTGTATAAAGGTCTACTTATACATGTGTGCTTATAATCTAATGATAGGGAATGGACCCAGCCCCATTTAGAGCTGTAATGATTTATCGCGAACAAAACAAAGTCGTGGCTGTAGGTCGCTCGACCTGGTTGAGCAGAGAAGGGAGTGGTCGAGTGAACAACACCTAGGTCGAGCAGCAGGTCCACAAGCTTCTGGATAGGTCGAGCCATATTGGAACCTGGTCGAGCAACAGCTCAGGACCACCACGATGCTGCTACCTTGTTCCCACATGACTTGGGACCACTCCAAACTCCATTCAAGCATATCATACACACCTATGCACATATCCATATATACACATACACGCTACCTTGACCATACACCATAGAGGTGGACTCAAAGTCATACTGATACTCCAACAATCTCCACCTTGACTTGAGTACACCAAGTCCACACACTTCCTCCAAGACACTCCATACACATACCACACACAACCAAACAAAACTAACACACCACATAAGTGCCCCTTAAGGGCTTCACAACAAGCAAGCTTCTAAACCAACCAAGTCCACACATAAAGTGAACTTGTTGGTGGGCAACGGCTTCGTCATCATATCGGTCGGATTATCATGAATGCTTATCTGTGCTAACCTCACTCTGTCCGTCTGTCGTGCTCAACTTCATCTCGGATGAAATTATATTTAACGTCGATGTTCTTTGTTCTTCTATGGAAGGTGTTTTGATTCCTTGCCAAATGAATACCACTATAACTATCACAGTGAACACACACCAAGCTCATCTCCGGGCACAACTCACTAACCAACCCTTTTAGCCACTTGGCTTCCTTGAACGATTCGGCGATAGATATGTACTCTGCTTCGGTGGCGGACATGGCAACATCTTGGAGTGACGATTGCCAACTCGCCGCCGTTCCACCCAATGTAAAGACATTTCACGATGTGGATTTCCTAGCATCTAGATCACCCGCATAATCAGAGCCGCAATACCCAATTAACCCACTTGAGTTTCTTTCGATTTTAAGACAAACCTTTGAAGTACCCTTCAAATACCTCAACAACCACTTTAGCGCTTCCCAATGGCCCTTACCCGGATTTGACATATATCGGTTCACGTTGAGTTGCCGAAGTGGGTTCTTTTTCATGTTGAGCATCATCATCGGTTTCATCAATATTGGGAGGCTCCACCTCCTCGTGGGTGTCATCGGATGTACCTACATCGTTACTAAGAGTGTTCTCCACAATAGGAGTAACCAAAGCATTCTCATCAAAGACGAAATAATGATCTTTTTAGACTTCTCACACCACACCCTATAACCCTTTACACCCAAACCACAGCCCATGAAAATACATTTCCTAGCTCTAGGTTCAAGCTTTCCCTCACGCACATGGATATAGGCCGGACAACCAAATACTCTAAGATTAGAATAATCAACCGGCGAGGTATACCATACCTCTTGTGGGGACTTGAAGTTCAATGCGGTGTGTGGAGAACGGATCACCAAGTAGCATGTCGTAGAGACGGCTTCGGCCCAAAACCTCTTGCTCAACTTGGCTTGTGCGATCATACTCCTAGCTCTCTCCAACAATGTCTTTGTTCATCCTCTCGGCTACACCATTTTGTTGAGGCCTTCCAACACATGTTCTATGCCTCATTATACCCTCCTTGGTGCAATATTGAAGAAACTTCTTGTCTACAAACTCAAGACCATTGTCCGTTCTCAATGTCTTGATGCTCTTCCCAGTTTTCTTCTAAATCATAGTCTTCCAATCAACGAAGACATCAAATACATCATCTTTGTGCTTGATAAAGTAGCACCAAACCTTCCTTAAATAATCATCGATAAGAGTAAGCAAGTAGTTGCACCCACCAAGCGAAGTCTTCTTAAAAGGCCCCCGTAGATCGGAATGTATATAATCTAAGATCCCCTTGGTGTTGTGGATTGCCGGCTTGAAACTCACCCTCTTGTGTTTCCCATACACACAATGTTCACAAAAGCCAAGGTTCCCAAGCTTCTTTCCTCCAAACAAGTCTTGCTTGCTCAACTCATGCATACCTCTCTCACCCATATGGCCCAATCTCAAGTACCATAGTTTGGTCTCTTTATCGGACATGATACTCGTGGAGACATTCACGGAGCCGGAGATAGTTTAACCCTCTAGAGCATACAAACTCCCGTTCATCTTCCCCTTCATCACAACTAGTGACCGCCTTATGACTTTCATCACTCCACCTTGACAAGAAATCCTATAACCATTTTGTA
Organism: Amaranthus cruentus; assembly: GCA_019425755.1. Taxonomy (NCBI): domain Eukaryota; kingdom Viridiplantae; phylum Streptophyta; class Magnoliopsida; order Caryophyllales; family Amaranthaceae; genus Amaranthus; species Amaranthus cruentus. The sequence goes on along the minus strand of CM033458.1, from coordinate 7,731,232 downwards.
TCAAGATAGCCTTCATTTTGACTTGCCACAAGCTAAAATTTACACTCCTATCAAACTTCTCAATATCTAGCTTCATAAAAGACATGTTTCTACAAGTTTTGCACTCTTGAACACTCCCAAACACCAAGAAAAGCCTTAAGCTCTGATACCAAGTGTAATAACAAGCACAATAAGGCCTAAAGACTCAAACTTTATCCCTAAGAAACACCCAAGATCTATGGTAAGGGTGTTCAATGCAAACTAACAAATACTTCAATAAAATCAATGAAAAGCAATAACAAAGAAAGCAATAACAAAGACACAAGATTTACGAGGTTCACCCCAATGTGGGCTACGTCCTCGGTGGTGGTTAGCTTGCTTGTATTGTGTGAAAATCAATGGAGTTCAAAAGAACTCTTATAATGGAGTATTATACTTGGAGAAGAAGAAAAGAGAGAAAGAGAGGGTTTGTGCTTAGGCTAGGGTTAAGAATCTACTTAGAAATGAGTGTATAAAGGTCTATTTATACATGTGTGCTTATAATCTAATGATTGGGAATAGGCTCAGCCCCATTTAGAGCCGCAATGATTTATTGCGAACAAAACAGAGCCGTGGTGGTAGGCCGCTCGACCTAGTCGAGCAGAGAAGGGAGTGGTCGAGCGAACAACACCTAGGTCGAGCAGCAGGTCCAGAAGCTTCTGGATAGGTCGAGCATGAAGGCTCGGGTCGAGCCACATTGAAACATGGTCGAGCAACAGCTCAGGACAACCACGATGCTGCTACCTTGTTCCCACATGACTTGGGACCACTCCAAACTCCATTCAAGCATATCATACACACCTATGCACACATCCATACATACACATACACGCTACCTTGACCATACACCATCGAGGTGGACTCAAAGTCACATCAATTCTCCAACAAATTTCAATGAAGACAAATATGTATTCATTTAATTTTGAAATTTCTCATCAAATCATATGCATTTCATACTTATGGTAAGTTGCATATGATGCTTGCTATTAATAGTAGGTTGAAAACAACCATTCTTTTGTTTTTAAAACGTTACATACTTACATCTAATCCAAAACTTCACTTAGAAGGAAATCTAGATGAGAACCACTTAATGGTGTTGGGATGATGAATGATGTACACTATTCATTCAATTGAATCACAACTAATTTAATACTTTCACAATGTTCTATCTATCCTTAATTGCTAATGATCGACTCCAAAAAAGAGTATAAAACCCAATATAGCAACAAAGTTGGGACTTGCAAGGGAGGGAGTATTAATTTTTTGGTTTTCCTATAATTTACCAACACATAATATCAATGAAAACGATACACCACTCATTATCGACCCAAACAACAAAATCTTTAGGCATATATGAAAAAAAACATTATTTCACAGGTATTAAGAAATTTTTATGATGCACTATGCATGAACACCAAGAAAATAATGAATGACACAGATAACATAAAATTTCAACATACACCATGCATTCTATTACAAATACTTTAAGGTTGGAATTGTATCATGATTTTCTCAATCCTAACACTAACTTTATATATCTCCCACTTAGATGGTACTATCTAAGAGCAAACAACAAAGTAATGCATAGGTCAATGGACCACAAGGTTCAGCTATATAACAGCTTTTGCATAGATCAATATATGTAGTTATGTACCATCTAGAGCCACAAAATAAGGAAATTTCATCAACAATATCCGAATTAGAATTCAGTGTCACTAAAAGTTCTTCAAAAAAAACTCGAAACGGCTATAAATTTGTTACTATCTACCAATAAGTGATCAATTGAGCAACAAAACAACTGAAATCAAGACGGGAACATCTGAATGAATATCAAATAACATCCGTATAAATAATAAAAGTTACCTCCCCTCCATGATTAAACAAAGTTGTTCATAAACGTGAAATCACAAGATGTTCTCCACAGCCTACCAATCAGTGGCCAAATGAGCAACAAAACAAGTGAAATGAACGCCGCAAAATATGCATGAACTTCGAATGACTTCAATCAATAAATCAAAATTGCTTGCAATGCAGATATTTTTAAAAGATACCGAGGAATGATCAAATAAGCAATAAAGCTAGTGAAACAAAAGCCGGATAAAACTGTTGAACAGAAAACACATTGTGCACATTCAGAAACACAAAATTCACTCAAAAACCGATCACCAAATTTCGAAAATTCCAGAAACGTCAAACAATTTTTAAAAATAAAACAAGCATAATATACAATAATCCAAAAGTCATTATCTAGCCACATCTTTAATTACAAAAAAAATGAAAATTCAAAACTAAAGATTATAAACCTGAACTACGCCAGCGAAAGCTTGACTCCAACCATTTGATTGAGAAAGAGGAACAATGGCGACCGACATAACAACACGATCAGCATTGCAAAGAACGAGAGCTAAAGCAAGCATCATAACTACTTTTACTCTTTCAGAGGTCAAAAACTCCACAAAACTCGGCGATTCAATTTCTTCACTTTTTCCATCAACATACGACTGCGAATCTCCGGAAGAAAACCTAGATTTTCTGGTAAGAAATTTCGGTAATCCATGTCGGAATTTGAAAGTCGGCGAAATCGGAGAATATGTACCGGCAAAGAAGGACGGGAAAATCAACTGATTGGTGAAGGAAACATAAGTAATTTGAGTAGAGAGAGAATGGTTATGGAAGAAAAGGAAATTAGGGTTTTGAGAAGGGGAAATTGTGTGAAAGCGAGATTTGGAATTGCATAAGAAGGAGGTTGTGTCCATGGTTGGATACTTGGAAGCCAAAGTTAGTGGAGGAGGAAGGGACAGAACATAGGCGGGTGTATTCTGAGTTAGTGACACTAGTCTACAGTTTCCCGTAGATAATTGACGGTTAGTCGATGGTCCTTGGCCATTCGCTGCTGAGTGCTGGCTTGTTGATCCTTGGCTATTGTTTGTTTATAGTTTGTTGCTTGTTGTAAATAACCGATAGTTGGTACTTTGTAGTTGGTTATTCTCTAAAATAATATTCACTTCGATTCTATTTAGTTGTCACATTTTTTTATTTGGCAAATTCACATTAATTGTCACATTTCTTTTTGTGTCAATTTTTTTACTTAAATACTCGATGTTCACACAAGTAATGTCCAAAATACCCCCACGTTTACTATGTACAATACTCTCGTTACCACCTTTACAATTATTATAACTATTTAAAATACCTCAACTACTCACTTTTTAATAGAACTCATAGCATCATTAATAATCGTGCACAAGTAAATGGGACATCTAAATAGAATTGGAGGGAGTACCAATGTAAAAATGCATAATGCACAACAAAATTTAGAATTAACGTGGGTAAAAATATGATTTTTGAAAGAGATACTTAGACCTCAACAATGGCAAAATAACTAATGTAGAAAATAATGAAAAACAAAATGTAAAAAAAGTGACAATCCAACAAGTTTAATGAAGTATCTTATATACCTCCTTCTCAACAAATTTTTACCTTTATTAATGTTTTCAACATTTTTTTTTCTAATTAAAATATTTTTTTCTAAAATAAAATTAATTTTATTGTGTAATATAATCTCTTAAATAACCCGACCTGAACCTAATCCGAAAAAAGTGGGTTTGGATTGAGACTTTTGACCCAATTAATTAAATGGGTCGATCCGACCTGATCTGTTTATTTAATGGGTTAGGTTCAGGTCAAAATTTTAAACCTGAAAAAAGCATGTTTAACCCATTTAATTAAATGTGTTAACTTCGAGTTAAATCAATAATTATAAGCTAAACTTAATTCATTTAATATTTTCTTATTTTTCGTAGTAAATACAAAATAAACAACAAAATAACATTAAGTTAAAATTAAAGCCTAAACAATTAGATTTAATCAACGTTAAAAACCTTAAAACGAAAACAAAAATATTATAAACGGGTTAAATGGGTCGAAATCAGGTCAAGTTGATCTGTTGCAGGTCGGGTCAAGGCATGTGATTTTCGACCCAATTAACTAAATGGGTTGGGTTTGGGTCAAGGGTTTTCTGACCTGTTTATATATGACCCGAACCCAAACCCGACCCAACCTGATATGTTTGACAGATCTACTCATGCGTATTCTTTTGAGTTAATGAGTCAATAACATCACACAGATAACTTAACACTTCACTAACAATTTTTAAACAATGATGCAAGTTATTACTATAAGTTATCAACTTTAAATATTTCCATTAAAAGTTAATAATCGATATAATTATAATACTCCATTATCGGTTTGATAATAGAGCATTTGTTGTGAAAAAGAATGCAAGTTTATATATAATATAATAAGAAAATTTGAATACCAATAAAGTTGTTTATATTAAAAAGATAATATCAAATGATAAATTAGAGGTTTGGAAAGAACCCTTGATATACTACATTTTTAGTGATTAACGCTTTGTTAAAAAAAATAAAAAATTGATTGTTTTAAAACTGACATTTATGGTAAATATTCACATGAAACTTTAAATCTATTCATAATATTTAGCCACATCTTGTAACTGATATTATCATCATTTTATAGTGGAAAAATTACAAAAAAAAAACTACCGAATTTATAGCACCTTTTGCGAAAAACAAACTACATAATCTAATTTTTTTTGCAAAAAACTATCTTAAATGACACATAAACGTTTGCAAAAGACTATCACTTGATAGAAATCGTCATCAGTTGACCGTCAAGTGAGGCATTGACTTTGCATGTGCGAGAGATAGGACATATTCCTTTCTCTAAATCTTCTCCTTCTTTGGTTTTTCTCCTTCTCTTTCTCTACATCTCCATTATCTTCACCGTCTTCTCATTCTCATCACCGCCTCTTCCTTTTCTCTTTCATGAATTTCATTTCTCTTTAATTATCTTTCTCCAAATTAGAATTTGTTCTAAAATCTTTGTTTCTCTATCAATTAACAATCATCTCTGACAAGAGTTAATTCTATTGAGGCAATTTGTTCTAAAGTCCTATTTGATCTCTCTTCAATACTCATGTATTTTTCATTTAATTTAAGCAAATTCTTAAAAATTCATATCTTTGGGTATAATTGTTTGTAAGATATTTAGTTTTTGGTCACCATGAATGATTCTAGGTTTATGTGAGACTAATCAAGTTAATTCAAAAACTTGAAGAACAACACAATTTGTGCATGAAAATGTCATTAAAGGTAAAAGATTTAAATAGTCTACTTTTATTACCTAACATTCAACTCAATTTGATGGAAAAACCTGAAAAAAGAACACAACTTGTTGCAAAAACCTTCCATTTCAATGGCTTTTTTACATAATCTTTAATCTTTATCATCTCAACATTCAACTTCCTTTACCCACCTGTAAATACCCCATCTTTTTCACAATTTCAACAAATATTCAAGCATAAACTGGGTTTATCGTGTTACTTCACATACACAATCCCCATCGTCTAATGAAACCTTATCTCCATAATTCTCCTCGAAGAGTATGAGAGAAAATGACATTGCGTTGCAGCTTCTAGAATTGAAGAAATTACTTAAAGTTTTAGAGTTCAAGGGTTATGAAGAAGAAGAACAATTAACGGAATTCCTTGATCCACACAAAAGGAACTCCACACTCACATCTATTGAGTTTCGATTTTATGTGGAAGGAGAATAAATAATTCAATTTGGGAAAAAATTAGCGTTCTTGAGAATGGAAGAAGAAAGGGGAAATAATTAGAGAGAGATCGTGTCTTAAAAGATGAACAAATGCTGACTTAAGTAACTCACATGACCCCACATGCTGGTCAAAATAAAATTTTAACTGTCAACATACGAAAACCATCAAGTGGTAGTCTTTTGCAAACGTTTATGTCATTTAAAGTAGTTTTTTACAAAAAATTAAATTAGTTAGTTTTTTTTTCTTTCAAAATGTGCTATAAATTAGGTAATTTTTTTATAGTTTTTTCTTTTATATCAAAGATCATTCTATGTTTTTTGCATTGTATTTAATGGCTCATTAATAAAATTATAATATTTTACTATCCTTAATTATTAAAGAAATTATTGCCATTCCATATTGTTAAAGCAAGTAACAATATTCTTGACTTGGACGTTAACTTTGAATACTTAATCGAACATGCTTTGTCTTGTACTTTGGAGAAGGCCAATAAAGATGTGTCGTATTGCGGAGGTTTAAGGTTTGGAACGTTCGATGAAGTGTTGCTAGATCAAGGAAACACGAATTAATCTGTCAGAAGGCTCGCTCGACCCAACCATGGACCGCTCGACCGGTCGAGCGAGATTCACTTTGGTCGAGCAATGTGTTCTGAATGAGACAGTAGCTATTCTGAAGTCCCGCTCGACTCGAGCAATGAGTGGCTCGACCAGAGGGCAGTCGAGCAAGGCTGTCAGAAAGTTTCATTAGATTCCTTTTGTGCAATTTTTGTTTTGTGAAGCATTTAGTGGGTTGTTTAATGTGTTGTATTATTGCTATGTTAATTGTCATGCATTATTATCATAGTTATTGGGGAGTTACATGTATGTTTATGGTGATTAAGTGTGTGGTTCTAGAATGTTGTATTCCTCACTATAAATAGGATACACATTCATAGAACAAGAATAACCACAAACACACATATTGAGAGTAAACTATTGCATTGTTAGAAACTAGAGGAGTGTTCTTACTTTGTATTAGTATTAGTGATCTTGAGAGATTGTTCTCAAGATAAGGGAGGTTTATTATAATTGTATTGTTGAATCATTATAATAAAACATCATTTGAGGGGGAGATATCCAAGATACCTCATAAACACTTGTGTTCATTTTTGCTCTATTTTTCTTTGTGTTTTTCATTGTAGAACCTCAATTGTGCCGTTCCTTTTAATATCATTAAAATAATGATAAAGCATTGGGCCATTGTAAATTTTGAAATTACCCGTTATAGTTAGGTGGAAGAACTTAAAAGAACGTAGGGAATATCATTAAAATAATGATACAACATTGGGCCATTGTAAATTGTTATTATATTATAATTATAATTATATTATAATAACAATTTACAATGGCCCAATGCTTTATCATTATTTTAATGATATTCCCTACGTTCTCTTCAGTTGTTCCACATTACTATAACGGGTAGTTTCAAAAAGTTATTCTACTTTAGAATATTTTCTATTTTTGGAAAGTTTTCATCCCACTTTTACCCTTCAAAACCGAATCTTTGCCCTTGATATTGTAATTTTTAAAAATATTTCTCACTTTGCATTCATGGAAATTTTATTTCCCATTATACCGTCCACGTAGGACGATACAGAAAATAATTTTTTTTATGTTTTACATCAAACCGCTATCTCAAATGATGGTTTAGTATTAAGTTTTTTATAAAACCGCTATTTGAGATAGCGGTTTAATCCAAACCATAATTTTGAGAAAAACTTTAAAAAAATAAATCTAAAGGTAAACCGCCATATGAGGTGGCGGTTTACTTTAATTTAAAAATTTTTTTAAAAAATAAAGATTACATCTTCCATGAAACATTAGAGCCAATGCAATACTAATTTATTTAAAAAGATTAGCAAGACACTAATTCATTGATAGCGTATTCATTGGAGCGCAGATGGTAGAGAGGCTGTATGGGACAACCTAATATCGCGTGTTCGAGTCTGTAGGAGAGCAATGGAGTTTAATTTTTTTATTTTTAATTCCATTGATTGTGGAACCGTTACTTGAGTTAGCGGTTTGACATTGAATTTTTTTAAAAAAAATATTATCTCACGTGGACGTTATAATGGGAAATATTTTTCTCTGTTACATAAAGTGGGAATTATTTTATAGAAAACCAATATTTTGGGAATAGACTCTTCAAAACCCCACTTTCTTTACTTCATACTACTATTTAATTATTTTCTCTTATTCTTCCAATACAATCATTACTTCACACTACTATTTAATTATTTTTTCTCTCATACTTCCAATACAATCATTATTTCACACTACTATCTAATTAAAATAATACCCAGTACAACCCAAAGATTCTATCTACCTTAATATTTGTGAAAAACCCAAAGTGGATGAACAAATAAGATCGGAGGGAGTAACTATTAAAAAAAGTTTGAATTTCAACTTTCATAAATGTAATAAAATATGTATTAAGAAATAATTAAATTTAATGTAATATTATGTTGGACCTATTCAATTTATTTATTTTTTACATCAAAATAAAATTAAAAAAATGTGCATGACACGGAAATTATATAGTTCTTAAACCAAATTATAATGTTATTTAATTAGATATAGAACTCGTAGTACTCAAAAGATTCCCAATTCTCAAGCCAATTGATGTATGTATCAATAAATTCTTGACACTTTATTATAAATTTTAATGCTTAACCATATTCCATTCAAAAATTATATCAAGATACAAATTTCAAAAGAAAAATGGTATTGTCTCAATAATATCTTTATTATGATTTTGAATTTTATTTTTTTCTAATTTGTTTTATTAATTTTTAATTTAGTTGATCTTGTAACCTGTGTGAAAATGTCCAATTAATAAATTATTTATATATTTTATGACTTTAGTTGAACTTTAAATAACATACTTTTTACTTGCTAGTATTTTGGGGCTCCCATTTCATCTTAATACAACTTTGTACACTTTAGCCTTGAGAAGTTGTCCCTTAGGCCAACCCTCAGGATCGAGCCTATTAACAACTTAACAATATCTACTCACTTGCTTGATTAGTACTTCTTGTTTCTAGTCTGGTACCGGGTCTTAATAATTTATAGACTTCGGGGTTTCAGTTTAGTCTAATTCAAATTTAGAAATTTCAGATTTCATCGTATTAAACCGGATATTAATATATACTTTTTTATCTTTAACTAATCACAAAATCTCAGGGAAGACCGTCTATCCCATAGACCATCAAAATGGGCCAATTCCCATCCCATTAACTGATTTTTAAAATTTTAAAAAAACAAAATAAAAAAAAAGAAAAAAAAAACTGATTTTCATGTTTAGAATTCTCCTTGCTCCTCACGCCATCTTCATCTTCTTCTTCAATTTTCAGAGACAACTCCTTGAATCTTCATCTTCTTCACTCATATTTTCAGAGAAAACGCCATTTTCACTGCAAGATCATCAATTCTAGGTATGTTTTCTATTTTTTTTACTCGTTTTCAAATCACCATTTTTTATCTCATTTTTAATTTTTTTAGACTCGTTTTCTAAATTTTAGACTCGTTTGCAAATCACCATTGTTGTCTCGTTTGCAAATTTTAGTAAGATATATTTGTGTTTATTTTTAGCTTTTTTTTTATATTTTAATGTCCTGATTTGGAAACTGATTTGGAATTATAATATCATATAATTGGAATTATAATGTTGTATATTTGGAATTATAATATCATATAATTGAAACGTGGATTTGAAACTAGGTTTTAATATATTTTAGTCAGATTTTTTGTGTTTATTTTTATATGCTTCTGTTTTTTTTCCTTTTAATGTCTTTTTGGAAATGGAGTTGAAAACTGATTTGGAATTATAATAACATATAATTGGATTTATATTGTTGTATATTTGGAACTATAATATCATATAATTAGAGTTATCATATTATATATTACTAGTGGAAACTTTTTTTTTTTTTTTTTTTTTTTTCGTTTTGTTCAAGATTTCTGGGTTTCCCTTTTTGTTCTTCAGTTATTTCTCTGTTCTTTACAACCTTCATTTACCATCATCCAATCAAATCTTTGTTATGGGTTTTCTTTTTCGTTATCCATTATTTCTCTATTTCCATTTCTCGTTTTTCAACTTTTTTTCGTTTTCGTTGAAGAATTCTTCTGGGTTTTCATTTTCGTTTTTCATTCTTTTTTCGTATTAATTGGTTGAAGATCTCTAGCTGTTCGTTTTTGTTTTTCAACTTTTTCGTTTTCGTTCAAGATTTCTGGGTTTCTTTTTTGTTTTTCAGCTATTTCTCTGTTTTCATTTCCTTTATTGAATTATTTTCGTTGTCATTGAAGATCTGTTTTTAATTTTTAATTTATTTATTTTAATTTAATTTTATTTTATTTTATTTTATTTTATTTATTTTATTTTTATTTATTTTTATTTATTTATTTTATTTTTTTATTTTATTTTTATTTTATTTATTTATTTTTATTTATTTATTTATTTATTTATTTTTTATTTATTTTTTATTTATTTATTTTATTTATTTTTTATTTTTTATTTATTTATTTTTGTTTTTATTTTTATTTTTTGAATTGAAGTTTTCTAGGTTTCTTTTGCGTTTTTCATTTATTTTCGATTTAGTTGAAGATTTCTGTGTTTTCGTTTTCGTTTTTTCTTTTATTTTGTTTTCGTCTTGTTATTTTAGCTTCGATATCCTTTGTTCTTTGCTTTTTAGTATCCTTTTTTATTGTTTTATTGTGCGAGTGTGTCTTTTGTTTTATTAGTCCCAATTAAGTACCTTTTGTTGTTAGTTATCGTTTTAGTGTGTTTCTCTGGTTTAACCTCTGTGGGGTTTTGATTTGTTTGGGTTTGAGTCTACAGCGTCACCGTCTTTTATTTTTTGGTTTGGTCCACAAATAGTCAAGTATAGAGTTTAGGCAGAATAATGGTAACCTAAGGTCAGGTCCAAGGAGGGGGGGCAAAGGGGGCAACGTAAGCAGGATGTTGAGCTAAGAGTGGGGACATGGAACATAGGCACGCTACAAGCCAAGTCGTTGGAGTTGGCGAATGAACTTTCAAAGTATAGGATTCAAGTGGCTTGCGTTCTAGAAACTAGGTGGAAGGGGCAAAAAACAAGCGTTTTAAAGGGTTATAAGCTATGGTATGCAGGTTTGGATGGAAAGCGTAGTGGAGTCGGTATTCTTGTAGCTAATGATCTTCTAAAGCAAGTCGTAGAAGTTACGAGGTGCAATGATAGAATTATGCTAGTTCGAATCGTGGTGGGAGAAGAGGTCTTTTCGATCATTAGTGCGTATGGACCGCAAGGTTGGCTAGACGAGGAAGTCAAACATGAGTTTTGGGATAACCTGGGGGACCTTATAGATACCATCCCTGCCGAGGAAAAAGTTTTTATAGGTGGCGACTTCAATGGACACATAGGTAAAGAGGCAGCTAACTATAACTCAGTTCATGGCGGGTTTGGTTATGGTGTAAGGAACGTGAGTGGAGAGATCTTGCTTGAGTTTGCGTTAGCAAAGGAGTTGGTCATAGCAAACTCGATCTTTAGAAAGAAGGATGAACACTTGATTACGTACAAGAGTGGTGGGCATGCCACCCAAATTGACTACTGTTTGGTACGAAAGGTCGATCGGAGCTCGTGTCTGGATTGTAAGGTTGTGCTAGGTACAGAGATGCCCACTCAACATAGGATATTAGTGCTAGTGTTTCGTATGAGGAGAAAGATTGCCGAGAAGAAGAAAAAGGTTAGGCAAACGATCATGTGGGGACGGCTTAAGGGGGATATGGTCGCTACCGTGTCAAATAAGATCAAGACGGTGGGCTACCCTAGTTTATCAGACAATACAAGCCGAATGTGGGAGACCATGGCGGAAACCATTCGAAAGGTGGCAACAGAGACATTAGGGGTGTCGACGGGGAAACCAAAGGTGTACTAAGAGTCGTGGTGGTGGAACGAAGAAGTGCACAAGAAAATAAAAGAGAAAAAAAAGAGTTTCAAGGAGCTCATGGCTTGCACGGAGGAGGAGGATAGGACACATAAGAAGGAGAGGTATAAAGAAGCAAAACGGGCAGCTAAGAAAGCAGCAGCGGAGGCAAAAGATCAAGCGTTTGAAGCCTTGTATCAAAAGCTTGAGACCAAAGAGGGGGAGGAGTATATTTATAAGTTGGCAAAAGCAAGATCTAGGCAAAAGAAGAACCCGAGGACAGTGAAGTTCATTAAAGATGAAGGTGGACGAGTACTGCTTAGACAAGAGGACATCAAGCTGAGATGACATCAATATTTCTCCCAACTACTCAATGAGACTAGGGGTCGAGAGGAGGAAATTCAACAAGCGTCATACCTCCAAAGAGCACAGGAGCATGGGTCGATTATTGATATTACCACGGCGGAAGTAGGAGAAGCTCTCAAAAAAATAGGGAGATCAAAGGCAGTCGGACCGGATAACATTCCGATTGAAGTGTGGATGAGTTTAGGAGAGAAGGGTATTCAGTGGCTTACTAACTTCTTTAATGTCATCCTGAGGACCAGGAAGATGTCCGAAGCATGGAGGGTTAGCACACTTATCCCAATATTTAAAAACAAGGGTGACGCACAAGGTTGCGAGAACTATAGAAGGATCAAACTTCTAAGCCACACTATGAAACTATGGGAAAGAGTGATCGAGAAAAGAATTAGACGAGAGACGGTAATTAGGGAGAACCAATTTGGATTCATGCCGGGAAGATCAACCACCGAAGCAATCCATATTTTGCGGAGATTGATGGAAAAGTATAGGGAGCGAAAGAAGGATTTGCATCTAGTATTCTGATCTGGAGAAAGCGTACGACAGCATACCACGAAGCCTGGTTTGGGATAGCCTCAAGAATAGAGGTATTTCACGAAGATACATCGAGGTAATACAGGACATGTATGACAGAGTGGCGACTAACATACATACACCGGCGGGTATGACTGAGTCTTTCCCAATTAATGTGGGACTACATCAGGGATTAGCATTAAGTCCTTTCATTTTTTCGGTCATTATGGAAGAGCTCTCTAAATCCATCTGGGAGACCGTACCATGGTGCATGCTTTTCGCCGATGATATAGTCTTGGCCGCACAAACCAAGGAGGAGGCTAATAGTAAATTGGGAGAGTGGAGAGAAGCCTTGGAGGGAAAGGGGCTGCGCATAAGCCGTACAAAGACAGAATACCTGCGATGCAATTTCAGTGGGATAGAATCGCTAGGGGAGCCAGAGGTAACCATAGGAGGTGAAGTTGTTGCGTGTACGTCCAAGTTCAAATATTTGGGTTCTGTGATTCAGAGCGACGGGGAGATTGATGGAGACGTTACTAATCGTATACAAGCGGGTTGGCTTAAGTGGCGAGTAGCAACCGGGGTGCTTTGTGATAAAAAGTTTCCGAGGCGATTAAAAGGTGAATTTACCGCGTTGCGATTAGGCCGGCGATGTTATATGGGACAGAATGTTGGCCCGTAAAGAAGGTTTTCGAACAGAGGATGGAAGTAACGGAGATGCGTATGTTGAGGTGGATGTGTGGTAAGACTATGTTGGATAGGATAAGAAACCAGGAGTTCAGGGAGACGTTAAGGGTTGCACCTATCTCCGCAAAGATGCGGGAGAACAGGTTGAGATGGTTTGGGCATGTGCAGAGAAAGACACATGACGCCCTAATAAGAAGGATCGAATGCATCATAGTGGAGGGTAAGAGAAGTCGAGGACGACCTAAGAGAACGTGGGAGGAACAAATCAAAAGTGATATGCATGAACTTCACCTCTCCAAAGACCTGACCAGGGATAGGGCCAGTTGGCGGCGCCTTATCCAAGTCCTAGATTAGTAAACCTGTCCCTTTACCCCCTCGTTCGTCTTTATCCTTTGCCTTTTTGTCGCTTTTTACCTGTTTCTTTGATCTTATCTTTGTTTTTGTGTGTGTGCTTCTATTCTATTTGCCAACTGCAGGTTCCTCTTAATAGAAGACCGTTCTCGAGCCGGGGGACTCTTTGATCGCACTCTCCTTATGGGTATGAGCATGCCATCGTTCCTCCCTCCCCAGACCTTGATCATAGTTTTCTTTGAGCGGGATACACTGGGTATAATGATGATGATGATGATGATATTATATATTACTATAACATATGATATTTATCCCTTTTAGGCTCAATGAATTCGGCTTGTTATTCTAAGTTTTCAAACCCTAATCCTAAATCTAGGGGTGCATCATGTGGAGGAAGTTTGACATGCTACCATGGTCTTCCTGCACAATTGAGGATTGCAAAACGAGGTACTAGGCCAGGAAACAAATTCTATTGTTGTGCTAATTGGCCTGTAAGTGCTCCAATTTCTAAAAAAAATTCCATATTCATTTTTTCACAAAAATAAAATCATATCTGATTTAGTATTTGTATGACTGTGCTAGGATACCAATTGTAAGTGTTTTAAGTGGGAAGATGATATTGACAAATCAACTAACGAGATCGACAAGCATGAACAATTAGAAGTTGAAATTGGAGCTTTAGTTGACAAAATTCAGAAATTAAAGCATAAGAAGAGGACTATGGAAGAGTACGTTAACTCACTTAAAGTGGAAAATGCAAAGCTCAATGGCACAGTGAACGCTTTAGGAATCATGCTTTTGTTCTCTTGGTTCATCTGTTTTGTCATTGTATTTTTTTCTTACATAGCAATGTACTAAAATTCATTATTGAAGAAGTTGAAGTATATTTACTTATTTGGCACAACCCACTGTGTAAGTAACTTTTGATTTTACTCCACTTCTTAATATATTTGGGGACATATAGTTGCTTATTGGGATTTATATACAATTACATTTGGTATTATAATTGAGTACTTGACATAAAGTTGAACGTCCGGACTCAGACAATTACGTGCTTATTGTCATTATAACTCCAAAACTCAGTCATTATAACTCCAAAACTTAGTCATTATAAATCAAAAACTCAGTCAAACTTAGTCATTATAACTCCAAAACTTAGTCATTATAACTCTAAAACTTAGTCATTATAAATCCAAAACTCAGTCATTATAATTCCAAAACTTAGTCATTATAACTCCAAAACTTAGTCATTATACCTCTAAAACTTAGTTATTATAGTCTCAAATATAGTACATTATAGTTTCAAATATAGTAATATATAGTTCCAAATATAAAAGATTATAATTCCAAATTCAATATATTATAGTTTCAAATATAGTACAATATAGTTCCAAATATAATACATTATAATTTCAAACTCAATAGATTATAGTTCCAAATATATTACATTACAGTTCCAAATATAGTACATTATAGTTTCAAATATAAAAGACTATAGTTCCAAATATAGTTCATTATAGTTCCAAATATACTACATTACAGTTCCAAATATAATATATTATAGTCCCAAATATAGTACATTATAGTTCCAAATATAGTACAATATAGTTCCAAATATAACTGTCGGTCATATAGATCTTCATCTTCATTGTCTCCGTTTTCATTCGATTTTTTTGCAGCATCTTCATCTCCAACCGCCATTGATGAAGATAAAATAAAGAAAAAAAATAAATAAGTTATGTGTGCCATTGACGAAGCTTAAAGAACGTTTTCTTTTTTACATACATTAAAATGCACGCTTGCAGGCATTCATTACCTTCGTTGTCCATTTCAATCTGAAATATATTATAAAAAAAAGGGGCTGTGAGTTTTTCGGTCAGGCATTCATTACCTCCGTTGTCCATTTCAAACTGGTCGAATTCAATGTTGGCGTTTGGAATTTCATTCTGGTTATTCTCAGTCGCCATTGATGAAGCTTGGGGAACAACCGCCATTGATGAACCTAGGTGAACAAAAAAAAAATTTAAGTTTAAAAATACATAAGAGAAATGATGAACAAATCATGAACAATAAAAATCAATTCAGTAACATACCTTTCGCCATCTCCTTCGAATATACTAGATCGAATTCACACATTATGTCATCCATTGTTGTTGCAGGTTTCTTAGGAATACCAATGATGATTGTCTTTTGGTGTTCAAATGGTTTTGGGGAGGAGGTTCACCTATGCAGAGGGAAGGATGAAATGGCAGTTATGAATGTTGACGTTTGGGTTTCCAATGTGGTTTCTTTAATTTTTTTTTCTTTTTACATTTTCTACAAAAAAAAAACCTCCTGATTTTGTTGGGTTAGGCTTTTGTGAAACCCGTCTATAGGATAGACCGTCTCCCATGAGACTTAAGAAAAATAAAAAACATGTTGTATGCAACTACACCCGTCTGCTTTTAGCATGAATGGTAACCAATTGATATAATATAAGTCTGCACCGTTTTCAGTAATTGGCTTCACATATTCATTTTTCAATTTCTGCTGGTTGTTATTAGATGCTCCGACAATTAGAAGTGTTTAATCGGGTCATCAGGTCAATTTCGAGTCAGGTGTTTCAGATCGATTCAAAATTAAATCTTATATCCGCATTAATTTTTGCATTATTATAAATTCATTTTGAAGTTGGGTTTAATCGGGTTAGGTTCTAAGGTCGGGTAAATATCAAATCACCGAGTCTATTTTGAACCCCTCTGCTGAAAACATACTCTGATGTTGCTACTGACTTGTTGATTACTGGTTTACAAATTAATGTTTTCTTCATGGTATTCAAATGAATATAAATTCGAGCAACGTTGTACCTAAGCTTTCGGATATTGCCAGAAATTTTGCTGGATTAACAGCTCCAAAGTCGGGTTTGATTCAAATCAAATCAAATTAGATCAATTAGGGTCCCCCGGTTTGCAATAATCTTTGATTCCGGTTCTGGTCAGGTTTTTTTACCGGTGCACAACCTGTAAGATTAATATCTATTCCTTGGTATTATAATTGTGAACATTCTGAAACAATTTTTTTCAAAACATGCACATTGCACAACAAAGCATCTTCATGCAAAGCTCAGAATTTACTTTTATTGCTCGCTTTTGATTAATTGTAAATCC
The DNA here is from genome assembly GCA_019425755.1 of Amaranthus cruentus. Classification (NCBI taxonomy): domain Eukaryota; kingdom Viridiplantae; phylum Streptophyta; class Magnoliopsida; order Caryophyllales; family Amaranthaceae; genus Amaranthus; species Amaranthus cruentus. The sequence continues at coordinate 7,714,581 of CM033458.1, read as the reverse complement.
TAATATACAGATAATTGATAATATTATCTCAAATGTGAGAATCGAGTTTTGTCTCAATTGTAGGCTTGCAGTAAGTGCCACTTTCTCAGGCAACAATCCTAAGCTCGATTCTCAACTAGCCCTCCCTTTCCTTAGCCTACCCTTTAATTCCAAAAAAAAATTCTCAAATGCATTAACCACATAGTATTAGATTTTACTTTGGAGTTTGCTAAACAATGAATGCCGTCCTTCAGCAACAATTTCTCCAGAAGCCTTCTTCATGATAACGACGGAAGTTCCAGAAACAGCTCCAATTTTACCCAACAGTCTTGATGTAACCTCTAACTCATCCTGCCAATATACAGGCAGTATATGTTCAGACATGTAAACAGGAATCATAGAGTAGATATCAGCTGACTAATCAACACGCTCCCAAGTAAACTGTTAGATCATGAGGATCATCCTCCAAGTCATAGGTAAAAGAATTGCATTTAGTTTTATATACCAAGTAAACTGTTAGATCATGAGAACATTAATCAAAAACTTTGGAATCAAGGCTGTGGCATTAATGTTGCCATAATTCGGAGTTTATGGGGGGTGGGGGGGTGGGGGGGTGGGAGGTGGGACTCAATGGGAAAGCGGCAGCTACTGGGACGAAAAGAATTCACTTACATCAAGCTCAGCAGTTGACATATAGGAGATAGACATGGTGACAGACACGTTCATTGGTCGGCCAACTCCATAAATCAATGCATTACCAACAATGTCGATGAGATTGGCGATTGCACCAGTAGCTAGGTTTCCAGCTCTATCCTGCAACAAGTTTGTATTAAATGAAAGAGTTAATGCCTGTAGAAGATCCTACATGTCATGAAAGAAAATCCAAACATATCGAACATGAAGGAATTCTAAATCAAATCATGAAAGAACATCAAGTAGAAGTAAGCCTAAATCTGTTTTCCATAATAGACAAAAAAAACCTGTATCAAACGTCTTGTAAACTTGAGTATGGTCACACGATATCTTAGACAATGAAGCACGGAAAAACTGACATGATATAAAATGCAAATCAAAAGAGCAAGAGTAGTCAGAAATAACAACATTCCATTACTCCAAAGTCAATAAATAACTCTTGTCGGAGAAGGGTTGAATGTACACAACTTTACCCTTGTGATAACAAAGAGGTTGTGATAACTAAACTAGTCAGAAATAAAACCATATTGATCAAGAACGTGTACATGTTTCATGGTAGTCCCGTATGTCCACCATTGTGAACTCACTTACAATCGAACAAGCAAGGAGATCATGTATTAAAAAGACGCAAAAGAATACTCAATCCACAACAAAGATATGTGATTATCTAAAAACCTGGCAATCTAACTTCTAACATTAATTCCACATCTAATAGCCTGAAGCAGCCAGTCAAAAGTCAAAACCATCATCAACTTCCCAATGCCTCGCATATCATCATTATAACCAGATCATTAAACTATCTTTACCTCATCCTTACAATATATGTTATGCTTGAATAAAGTATTCCCTAGATTTAAACACGCAAACAACAAACCCTTTTTATTACCATAAACTTTGATTAAGCATACATGTACAACTGAGAAAATGAAAAGATAACCTTTATTTGCAACTGAGTTATAACCTTCATTTTAGTATAGATCAGTAAATCAATATCTACATTAAAAAAACGATTGTAAACCTGACAAATTACAACAAAAGGTCAAGAGAAGCCTATTATTTTGACATGGAGATGGTATGTTCAATGTTCATAAAACAAAGAAAACAATGGCTCATGCCTCCATTAGTGAGTTAGTAACTTGCACCAAAACTAACTTTTGCGCTATTCATTATTTGAAGTATTTTCCACATTGTGGCTATCATACGAGAAAATAATACAGTCATGTGAAATCTTGTTGTATTATATTTTCGCATATTTTCATAATATCAAATTTGTATAATTTTTAGTTATTTATATAATTCAAAATATAAATAATTGGACAAACGCATTGAAATGTGCAAAAGTTTGGGTGCAAGTAAATGAGAACGAAGGAAGTATCTTACACGTAGGATCATAAGGAGTAATACGTATTTTATTTTATTCCAAAATTGTGCGATTAAACCAAAACCAAAACCAAATTAATGTAAACTTGTGTTTCCTCTGTTTTCATTTGTTCTTCTCATTTACTTTTTTTAGTGGATCCCAATGCAAATTAAAAGTCAAATAATTTTAATAGTGAGTTTTTAAAAAATCTAAATAGTTGATTATTAAGAAGTATATATAAAAACGAATCTAAATAGTTGATTATTAAGAAATATATATAAAAACGAATCTATCAAAGATCCATCATGAATATGCTGTGTTTTATAGATCGATGAGAAAATCTCATAGTTAAGTTTGACACTAAATTTCAAAATATGAAAAGGGTGAGAGTATGAAAAATCCATGTCCTGTGGCCCGTGTGGCATTTAGAACCGCATCAGATTCAAGGCTCGTATTTATAAGAAATCCAATAAGTTATCCCACTCCATTGCATCACAAACCCAAACCACATTGTAAAAATCTCAATAAAATTCCTCATAGGAGAAAAAGCTTCTAGCCTCTAGGTCTTCCCCTTCACATTTCAATGTCAGTACTATTATTATTATTATTTTATTATCAAGAGATGAAACAAAATCATCCAGGTTGGTCTAATAAGCACCATTTGACCCCATTTATTATTTGACTAATCCAATTATTTAATAGCTCTAATTTCAATGCTAATAAAATTAACAGAAATGACAAATTCTGTGAGTTAAACTAAGCACAAATTGTCATCTTTCTTTGGACTTATACTAATTCAAACAATTCAAATAGCTGCCTATAAAATAAAATACAAGAATCAAATAATTCAACTTTCTTCCAACTAAACAAGACAAGAAGTCAAATGGATAAATCGAGAAGCTTACAATAAGACGAGGAGGGACTTTGAATGAGCAGAAAATCATCCCAGGCTCGACTCGGTCAACTCGGATACCTCTGAGGGCGAAATCCTCGTAGAAACTCGGTCCTACTTGAAACTCGTGTGGGTTAACAGCGAGTTGTGAAACGATCTCTGACTCGTTATCGCGTAACTGTAGTAGCTGTTTTGCTTTCCCCATAGTGATCCGAATCGTCAGTCGCGCAATTGCAAAATGCTCATTTCCCCCTTTTCCCTTCGTTATTCGACTTTCCCCAATTTAATTTGCTTTCTACTACACATGCTAATAGAGCAATTGAAGAGGCTTTACTTGTCTTTTCCACTCACTTATCAATCTATTTAAAACATGTTTGTAATCATAGGATTCGTTTGGTTGACGTAGAAATTAAATTCCTATGGGAAGTTGTAATTCATTGGAATTTACTTCCTTTGTCAATTTCCTAGGAATTAATTAATATTGTTTGTTTGATAATAGGTATTTTCATTTCCTTGGAAGTAATTCATGGAAATTGTTAATGACCAAGGGGGTATATGGTAATTTAAATCCTATGTCTCATAGGAATTAACTTCCCTTGGATTTTATAATTCCTAGGAATTTTAGATTTTTTGGCAACCAAACAAATTAGCATAATACTATTTCCTAGGAACTTAAAATTCCAAGGGTAATAGTGGGTAACCAAACAAGCCCATATTTATTTTATTCTCCTCAAAAATTTGAAGTTCAAAAATAAATATTTATTAAATTAGTAAATATTTTATTTTGATTATTTTTATCTAAAACATTTATTTTGATTAAACTAAAAAAAATAATGGGTTGACCAAATTAGAGATGGTCTCTCAAAAAGACCGCCTCTCTCACAAAAATTTGTGTTTATTAATAGGGGCAAATTATATAGAACAAAGGGAATAATACCTTTAGTTAACCAATTGTTTTAATTTTATTAAGTATTGTATTAAATCATGGCTCTATGTATGAATTGAGATAAGGCTGACTCAAGGTATAACTCATGATGCTGGGCTTAAGGCTTCTGATAAACATTGTATAATAATCCATGAGCTTCTGATAAACATAAAACACAATGAATATGTTTGGATTACAATTTAGGAAATACAGGAAGGAGAGGAAAGAAAAACTTAAAGTGTTTTCTTCCAATTTTTTCAATGTTTAAAATATTTGTTTTGTACAAAATGCTAAGTGATTCTCCTCTCTATACTCATCGCTTAATTTCCTTTCCTTCCCCTCTTTCCATACAGAGAAATTATTAATGGTACACATGTGTTATTGCACTTTATCTTTGGTACCCCTGTGTTTTTCGAATGTCAATGATACCCCCAGCATATCATGCTAATTACAACCATGACACATTTTAAGTTTTTTTTTGTTATGTTGCCGTTTGTTTTTGAATTTGACCTAACAATGGTTAGTTTATGGTTGTTTATATACCAAGGTGCATCCATTTTCAAAACACATGTTTCTTTTTCTTCCCTTTTCCCTTTCCTCTTCCTACTCTCCATCCATGACTTCTTCTTCAAGATACTCATTATTTTGCGGTAAGGTTTATTCCAATACTTCCACAAGACCACCTAGAAGCCCTAACGTTAATTCTATTGAAATTGGTAATAGCTGGGTAAGGTTGAAGAAATGCTATTGTGACCAAACAAAGTTATATGATGTTAGGGTTCGTGTTCAAAAAGCAATCTGGGAAGAATCTATTACAAATGTATTTCGTGCCAAGCATTTGAATAGGGTTATGATGTTCAGTACAATCTTTCAATAAAAAGTTAGTAATTACAATCACATAACAGCATTACTATTCACTTTGCCTTGCCCTTTCCCTTCTTTAATGCCTTTTGCTTTGGGACTGACTTTCCCTTGCTCTTGGAGGCTAAAGCTTCATTAGTCTTTCTTGTTGCCTTCTGTGTTTTTGTTGCCCCTCCCTTGCAAGTGGCCTTGTAGTGACCAAAATTTCCACACTTCCCACGTTTTACTGTCATGCTCCTCTTTCCTTTCCTCTCTTCATCATCACTTCTCTTTATGTTCCTATCAGGCCTACCAACACCTTTTTTAATCACTGGAGGTAGTATAGTAGGATGCTTAGTAGTTGGTCACTTATCTTTGTCAGGGATTGGTTTAATACTGTGACCATAGGCCAACTTATATTTCCACATTGAATACCATTCATGAACAAATGACTGTGGATCAAGACTTTCATGAAGAATCACTCTCATTCCATGCCTACACGATATGCCAGTGAGTTGCCACACATTGCAAAGGCATGTATGTTGGTTCAAACTCACTGAAAATGTTGATTTACCTTCCATGACCTCATACTCCCTTAGACTAGACATGAACGCTCTGCAAGATCTACTCTCATTGCACAACACTTGAACTCTCTTCACAATATTAGGACATAACCTCTCCCAATTCTCAAACTTTCTGCCTCCTTGCAGCTAACCTAACCACAGTGACTCTTCTAATTCCCTCTAGCAAAGTTAACATTGGCTTGCACCTGTGTGTTCGTAGGGTTGTATTGAAGCTTTCCACAAAATTTGTCATATTAAGTCACATTTCAATTCACGATCGAACTTGTGTTTTGTATATTTCTCTTGTGGCCCTAAATTAGCAAGCCATATTCTAGCCTCGGGCTTGTTTTTCTCGAACTCATTCATTGCCTTTGCAAAAGTGAAGGTTGAGAATGCCTTACATGCTAGCCAAAACAGTTGTCATAACTTAGGTCCCACAAAAGGCTTCTTCCAATTGGCACTAAGGCGTTTGCAACACTATCTTCTTTGCACCTTAGGCCACAAATCATTGAGAGCCCTGTCAATTCCCTGCATTGAAAACAACATATTAAGATTAAGTTTAAAAGATCATGTATAATCAATGTAATGCTAATTAACAAGTGTACATACCTTATGCCTGTCAGATATAATGCACCAATTGTCTCCCCTTTTACTTGGTTCAAGCACATGTTTAAGATGCCAAATGAAGAACTTCCAACTCTTTTCATCTTCACATGAAGCGATGGCCCGTGCCACTGGAAACATCTCATAGTTGCCATCAAGGGCAATTATAGATAACAAAACCCCACCATAATTACCCTTGGGCTTCACAATTTGCAATGGGGCTGGGATAGGATCCACTTCTATAGCAAGACCATCTTCATTCACAATAGGTTGTTTCCCACATGGTACATTAACATCCACATCAGCATCAACAGGTTATTTCTCATAAGGTATTACAGGGGTTGGAATGGGGTTCACATCATCATTATCATTCAACACAGGTTGTTTCTCACAGGGTACACTAGGAGTTGGAATGAACGTCACAACATCATCATCATCATCTTCATCATCAGGTTCTGCTGGGGTTGGATTGAGGCTCACATCTTTCTGTGCATTTTGTTTTAATGTTTCCCTAAGCTTCCTAGCATTATCTAACAGAGTATTAGGTTTTGTGTCGCTTACATGAATGCAAATAATGTCTTTACCCTTATGCCTATTAAATATCTCCAACAATGCATCATCACCTAACTGACATGTCTCTTTTTGTATAAATAACTAACACTGAGATGTTCAGTCATCAAATGTTCATCCCTCTCAACAGTATCCCAATAATCAATGATCATATCAAGCAAATTAACTAAGTCTACATCATCAACAAAAACTTCAGTCTCTTTACCCTTGTACGGAAATTTCAAAGCCACACTATCATCAATTTAGAATCTATTAACAAAAAACCCAAAAAAGTACATCATTAATCATCCATTACACAACATAATCAAATTTCAAAAAAGCCCTAATTTTTAGGGTTTAGGACTAAAATTACGACTCATAACACTTTAAAAACACATAATTTACGAATAAAACCCTAATGGTCGCAAAAATTAGGGCGAAAAATAAGAACAATTGCACCATTAATCACGAAATTTAGGATTAGAACCCAAACAACACAACAAGTTGCATGTACAGACAAAAACAGAGGAAGGATTAGGGAACTTACCAATGGGAAGAAAAGCAGCAATGATGAAGAAAACGCTTTGTAGGAGCTTCAGCAAAGGCGTACTCAACCCAGGAAGTTGATGATGAAGACAGAGTAAGCCAGTACGAGTGAGGAGGGAACAGGAAGAGCCAAAGGAAATTAATAAGAAACTAACCATGGTTGGTTTTTTAAAAGATTTAACGGCAACATAATGGAAAAAACTTAAAAAGTGTACGGTTGTAATTAGAATGATATGCTAAGGGTACCATTGACATTCGAAAAAACACAGGGGTACAAAGATAAAGTGTAATAACACAGGGGTACCATTGATAATTTTCTTATAATTTATTGTAGGAATAATAAGTATATGGCTATGAATGACTTATGTAATGTAGAGAAACAGTAGAAATATCTAGCACAATGTTAGAAGAATTTTTCTCAAAACAAATAGTCAATGAATTAGGAAAATTACATTAGAGTAACTTTCTAAACCAACTTGTTCCACTAGCAACACTTTCTTTGAACAAGGAGGAATAATGTTGTGGGCATTGCCGCATTGGGAAAGAAGTCAGGAAGCCGTTTAATAGTTAGAAAATCAAAATTTTAGGAAAATAGTTTCAAAAGTGGAAAGAAAAATGAAAAGGCTTTGACTCCAATTTGAATTATTATGAAAAACGTTTTAGTCAAATTAAATTAAGAGTCCTTAGTTTTTGAAACACCTCTTTTAAAAAAATCTTAATTAAATTAAAATTTCCTTTCCTATATTATTATAGCCAGTGGAGAAACTTAAACAAATTTTAGGGAGCAGAGTTAATAAAAAAGATTGAATTCAACGAATATACAAACTTCGTTGGAAATTCAGAATAAGTCAATTCTCTAGCATCAGGACACTCCTTGTTGCATTCCATCTATGCTATGAACATAAATTTATCAATTCCCGGCTTATTTAAAACAAAAGCTAAATCTTCATTATCTTCGAACATGACACTTTGTTCATCAGGAAGATGAAAGTTTAATCTCTCAACTGAAGGGGTTCTATAATGAATTGGAAAACCAAAAATTCGCGAAACAACTTCACATGGAGAGAAGTATCTATAGTAATGTTAGCAATCATATAGGCAGGATTAATTGTACCAATTTTAACTAAAAAAATTACAATTTTTAAAAAACTAACAAAAGGAATAGGTATTCAACATTCTACAAAATACAACTTAAATAAAGAGATCAATACTATTACATGTAGTCATAGTATGCTTTAATTTCATCTTTATTTTGGTTCTCTCCATTAGCTTCACTATCTTGACATAATGCTGCTGTAACCCGGTCATGACCCTTGTTGATGTACTTGAATAAATATTTTATTGATTCTGACTTATTACACCATTCAACATTAATGTGAGCCTGATATTTCATTAGTAGATGTGCGCTGCAAGGAACAATGTACCTATTATCCAAATGTACTCCACTCTTTTCTACGGTTCTACCATTATCACGTCGTCTATACACTGGATATCCATCTTCATCAACTAATGTTTGTTCATTAAACTTTTTTGGAAAATGTTTTGTACATCTTTTATCCTTCGTACATGGTGCTTTAATATTTAGAGAACCACATGGACCATGGAACATGCAATCTGCAACTAACTGGTATATCTTAGATTGCGTGTTTGGATTGGGTATTTCAGCACAAATAACTCGATCAATTGAATCAGCATTGGGCAGCTTGTGATCTTAGTGCAAGAACAACAAAATGTGGACATGAGGTAAGCCACACTTTTGGAACTCAATTGTGTAAATAACTATGATTAGGTTTCAATATGTTAAGAATGATACTTGAAATAAAATAATAAAAGGTGACACAAATAAAACATTAATAAAATTTAGTAGGAATGCATGTATATGTACAATAATGATATTACATGTGATAAATCATAGGAATGTTTTACTTACTAGATTGTACTTTACCAAATATCTCATCTTCTTTCACATCCATAATTAATTGGTCGAGTTTGATTTTGAAAATCCTACATAGTATGTCTGGTCGATCTTCGGGATGGAGTCCCCTTTCTTGTACGTGTCTTGAATTTCTGGCCACCTTAAGTTGCAAGTGAAAGTAATAAACAGATCAGGGTAGCCATACCACCTACAAATAGTCATTGCATCTTGGTAGTTTTGAATCATGTATCTAGCACCTCCCGTGAATGACGAAGGCATTACTATGCGTTTTCTTGTTGATGAGGAACTTTCATTACCTCTTAAAGCATAATCTCTCTGACTCGACCATTGTGTAAGCGTCAACTAAAAACTGTTGAAACAATTTGCTTGAGCTTAAAATAGTGGAAGGTTCACCATCCCTTTTCTTGTGAATCCTATATGTAAACCACTCCCTCATGCTAACCTTTGCCCGATTACCACTTGAGTTACTACTTCGTAGTATTCCCAAATTGTACCCATCTTCCCCATACGGGAATAAAAATGGATATTGAAGCGCTAGGTATGACGGATGTAATTCGTTGAAACGTTGAAGTTGTCCATTTTGCTTTTCAATAACAATATCCCGATCCTCGGTACAGTTTCCTATGTCACCAATAATCAAAGCAACAACCTCATTGGATGTTGGTAGATTATATGTTCGTCCATCAGTCGATCTTTTTCTAATAAGTTTCAGCTTGACGTTTTTGTTTCTAACTTCACAATCAATTCTATCTCTAGCCATGCGAAATGCTTTTGCAAGGGAGTTGTGCTCATCTAACATTTTCAAAAGATCCTGAATTATAGTAGAATCTAGTTTGTTCTTATCCTTATTAGTCCTAAAATCAAATAAAATTACTAAAATAAGTATATGACCAAATAAAATTAAAAAAATCCATTGAGAATGAACCAAATTATTTTTAAGGAAATTTGTTATAAAACGGCTAAAATTATGTATTTAGATACCTCAAAGCTTCGATTCTATTGTCAATCTTATTTTGAATGTCATATATGTATAACTGTGAAATTTTTGGGCTTGCCCCTATAACTGGTATCAAGCTTCCTATCCTATGGTAGTTTTGACCTCCAATTTTGAAGGCGTATGGTCCACGTCCCTTGTTAACTTCTTTATCCACTTTTCCACATATTAAAGTGAAGGAAAACATAATATTGCATGCTCTGATATTTTCAATAAAATGTTTGCTCTTAGAATTTCGACTGCCAAATAAAAGATTACAAAGAGTTTCCAGTGGATATTTTAGTTTAGGAAGTTGTGTCTTTCCTTGCATGCAAAACAATGCAAACTTCGGATCATTGATTCGATCTCTCCTTGATCATTCTTGAATCCATATCTTTGCTCCACAATATTCACAAGTAATGTTTTGATCTCCAATATTCCAATAATCTATTACTATTCAATGTCAATAATATAATGCACCAAATTACATATAGTTTATACTAAGTAATGTTAATTAAAAATATTATGTCGTTTGATGAAGCTTCGCTATGGAAATCACAAATATGAATGGAATATGTTTATGTGAGGATTCTACAAAAGTAATGAATAATATGAAAGCACAATTAATTAAATATAAAGATGTGGCTGAAAAAAAAAACTAAATCTTTTTTTTATTTAATCAAAAAGACAACAGTAACATAAAACATAAAACTACTGATATTAATAATACTAATTGTATATAGTATATGTACATATTCACAAATTATTATTGGTTACCCCTGAGACCATTTATTGATGAGCTTATATCTTGTAGCAAGACACGGCTACACAAAGCATTATTATTGACATTTGTAGGTATAAAGTTACTTTTTATGTAAAATATTTTAGTTTCAACTTTCAATAAGAAATTTTGCTTCAATATTGTAATTTGGCGCCTAATTTATGGCATTGATGATGTTTTACCATGCTCACCTCAAATTTTGTGATTTGTTGTGTTTTTAAATATTTTGATTCTGATTCTTTAAAAGTAATTAAGTTGATTTATTTTAATAAGATGTTTATGGTTTGACCAACTCTCCTTCTTTTTTTATTATAGAATGATAATCTCCTAACTGAATTATTTTAGCAAAGATTGTAATTTAGCGCCTAATTTATGACATGACTACCTTTTTTACTATGTTCACCTCAAATGTAATGATTTGTTGTGAAAGTAATTAAGATGCTTATTGTTTGACCAACTATCTTTTTTTTTTTTATTGTAGAATGATATTAGGATAGATTCATATTCTCTTACTTGAATTATTTGTGCAAACCTTAATATTCGTGATTATCATTTAATGAGTCAAATAAGTTTTTCCATTAAATATTACTTTAATATATTAATGATGTCTTTGGTTGATTTCTTATGGCATTTTTGTCCCCTTTATTTTGTGGCTATTTAATATTTTAGTCTATATATATTGTTGATGAGTATTGTTTTTCTTTGTTTTTTTTCAAACATTTTTTATTATGTTTTAATTAGTATTTTGGCTGATTTGATTTTAATTTATGTAAATATTTTGAGGTGAATATTTTTAGTAAGTAGATACAATACATTCGTCTATACAATTTTTTTAATTAGTATATTGGCTGATTTGAATTTTATTCATGATAATGAACACTTTAGAAAATAAGGTCAAAATACGTTAGTATAAATCTGAATTACACAAACATATGTAAAATTCTAAAACAATATTATTGAGATAAGTCTTCATCAATCACCAATATACCAACATGAATTCTTTATTCTACAAAATAAACTAAAGATAGTAAATAACTTAATTATTCTTCAATTTCCTTTTTAACAATGACTTTCCTGTTTGTACTTGTTGACATTTCGAATATTTGCAACTCTTTAGCTTCAACAATACACTCCAAATCTTCAAAATTCCTTTTATTTGTGGGTGTGGTGCAACTATTAGAACATATCTCCGAGTTTGTGTCATCATTAATTGTCATGTCCTATATACAAAATTGAGAAATAATTAATTATTCCTTTCTATTGATATTAATTAATGCAAAATTAAAACTACAAAAAAAATAACTGAAGAAATATTGTCACATACCTTATTAGATATCCCTGAACTCATAAAAGAATTAATCAATTCAAGGCCATCCGAGGCCATAACAACTCTATATATTTCATAGCAATTTGTTAAATTATACTCTGTCACTGCAATCTTAAATAAAAACTTTTTGTCCACAATTTGTTTCAACTCTTTCGGAAAAATGTCATCACATGCATCTTGCATTATATTAAAATAATAAATTAAATACATATGTAAATTCGATAACATAGAAATACATAAGTCAAAGTTAAGATAAACATACATTGACTTGTTTCTGTCGAACTTGTTGAGTTGTTTTGCCTAAAAGTCTAGACATTTCACGTTCAAAGATGATGAAAGTTGCACCGCCAGTCTCATCAATGAGCCTAAGTTTGACTTTGAACTTTGGTGAGACATCTGTCACAAAATCATAACACTTTTCACATTCTCTTTTGCTTGAATTATTCTCTTACTTTAATTATTCCTTTATTGCCAAAAAATCATTTCTTGTGCGTTAACATTAAAATTAATTTAGAATGATATTGTTTGACCAAATGTCTTTCTTTGCTTGAATTATTCTCTTACTTTAATTATTCCTTTGATTTTCATTTTTTAAAAGTGATTAAGTCAAATTTTACTTTGATATTGTTTGACCAATTTTTTATTGCCATAAAATTCGTATATAATGATGTGCGTGATTGATACATAGAATTGAATGTATCATTTTGGAGGGAAATGAGTTGTTTAGAAGATGACACGTGTCCTTGATAACAATAGCTTTAGTATGTAGTATAGATAGATATAGATTTTAATGCAACTTATTAATAACGTAAGTACGTAACCTATTGATTGTTGTTAGTATGCTGCTTTGGAACAATAGTATCATTCCTGCTCTTAGAACAACATAGTCTCATTGATCTTTCTTGCACACATGAAACTTAATATACAATCAAGTTACTCAATTAGTTTAGTTTGTTATCATCAAAACATGCAAGCGTACTCAAAAAGGCCATCAACTTCCTCTTTTTTTATGATTACGAACCAAGGAAAAGTAATTACAATAACTGACATAAATAAACCATATCCATATCCAAGGTATCATGAAAGATTAGACCTTAATAAATTCATATCAGATTCAATCAGATCAGACGAAGAGAACATGCCCTAAATTGATAAATAGAGAATTAGGCTAAGAACCAACTTAAATTCGATTTTGAATTGTATAATAGATCGGATCTAATCTTGAGGGTCTTAAGTAAGTCTGTCGGATCTGAGTTTTATATGTGTTCCGAAAAAGGGTATGAGCTGGATCTAGGTCTAGTCTGAAGCACCTAGATCCAAATCAAGACCCATTTGTTTTTTAATCCGTAATCGAATCACAATTTGCAGGGTCGTCTCAAAAAATTAGACCAAAATCCTTAAAATAGAGGCGGACATAATCTAAGGCGGGTTTAATAAGTCTTGAAACTATGACCATCCCTTAGGAGTATAAAGGGAATTTTTGACTTTTAGAAAGAATCAATTGTGAATTACAGCCGCGAAGTTTTTTTTTGCGAATTACAAAAACCAAGTTTTGAAAGTGACCACAACTACGGCCAAATAACCGGTTGTCACCGTTGACCAGCATATTTACCTTTGACTTTCCATTTTTCTGATTTTTCCTTTTTTTAGTTTTTTTTTCTTTTTCCTTTTTATTAATTTAATTTCTTCATCCCCAATAATCTTTCTCTCTTCCTCCTTCTTCTCCATCATCTTCATCCTTTTCATCCTCCATTAATTCTCAACTGTTCGAATTTGAAGCAATAAAAAGAAATACCCAAAAACAAATCCTCCATTATAACTGCTACCAGTATCAATGGATTAAACCCATTTGATTCTTTTTATTGTTTAACTCCAAATTCCCAGAAAACAAGCCCAGAAAACCTTCAAATTAAACCCTTAAATCAAGAATCAATTCGAAATTGAGGCAATAAAAAGAAATACCCAAAAAACAAAATCATAATCCATTGATACATTAAACAATTCATAATTGAATTAAGAAAAATA